>JAGKTI010013613.1:0-22781 GCA_018397915.1 Birgus latro
TTTTTGGGCTTGTTCTTAGTTAAAGTGTAGTAGGGGAGTATTATTGTTAACATGTAGACCGTGTGGAGCGGGTTGGACGCGCAAATTTATGTCGGGTTTTTGATAAAGAGGCGAAGAAAGTTGATTCGAGATTAAAATTCGCGATGAGTCGTATTTACACTTGGAATTTTGTAGTTGAGTTTGTGTTTATCATCATGTTGTACTAAATAATAATGTCTAAGAGCTTAGGTAAAGTCTGATTATTGATTATGGTCAACGATACCCGCGAAATTAATTTATTTTTCACTGTCGCTAGATCATGAGGCCAGACAAATGCGACACAAAGAAAAATTATGTCAATGCGTGAGTTTAGGCATCGTTTTAAATTGTTAGCCCCATGTTACTGCCACAAAATTTAAATCATCATAAGTCATTTTGTCTTAGTAAAGGATTGTGTAAATTCCTTGTTGCAAAATTCCTAGACGATGGTATAACAAGTTGACTGTAGAGTAATTAGTCGAGGCCAGAACCGGTTGTAAGAACATCGCGGGATACCCGGAGCGTCCTTGCGGCAAACCGTCACTTCGAGTTGAGATGTCATACGAGTCGGACTCCACAGGTATGGTCCCGAGTAGTTTACGGTGTATTTTCCCCCATACGTCACAATAATTAGTTCTCATTCTAACTATATAAAGTAAGTTGTCTGATAATATTTTCCAATATTTTTATAAGACTTCGAGTTGAGATGTCATACGAGTCGGACTCCACAGATTTGGTGTGGCGTCATCAAGTCGGGACTGCTGTCTGCGCAGTGTCTTGCAGTATTAAATGCCAATGCCCTTACACATATCCACTTAGTTCAATTCAATTCACAGTTGTCAATTATGAAGTTGTATGGTCCACTTAGTAAGCCTTTTATTCATGAAGTGAAATATTTTGGTTAAAAGCGAGTGAGATGCGGAGTGTTGTATTTCTCTATCATGCACAGCATTGCAAGAGCTGTGACTATATATATTAAATTATTCTTGGGCATCTGATTATTTACATAGATATGTTATGTTGGGCAAACCCATGGAAAATAGGGATGATTTTATTAAATCCAGAGTAAACTGTGTAACACGTTGTAAACCTGGGAAATACTACGAGTCCTTTTGAGACCGTGGTTTATGTGAGTCTCTCCTAAGTTTGTAATTTTCTATTTCACAAGTGTACCTCGAGATGAGTTAAGAGGTCAAGTTGAGTGAATTCTTTATGTATGTGTGTTATGTATTGGGCGAGTAGTTCTTCTGTGAGCAGATTAATCAACATCTTGTTGAGTGTAGAGCCCAAGTACTTCTGTAGTGGTATACTCTCGCATAATTGTTTGTACCGTGATATGTGAGTCAGGTGATTTATAATCTGTGGAGAAGAGAGCTTCCATTCTCTCAGATAATCTGGTGGTATCAGAGACTAAAGTAAAACTATGTTTCCAGTAACTATTTCTTGTTCGAAGGATAGTTCATCTTATGTAAATTTAGGATTGTAATATAGATAAGTATACTTTTCGTATGTGTTTGGTATAAATCCTTTGGGAAGATGATTATGAGACCAAGTGGCCCGCAAGGCATGTTACTATCTATAAAGTCCACGCTCTCAAATATCTTTCTCACGCTACCCTGTTTACTGCCCTAGGCCTCATTGTCCCCTCTTCCATCATTTGGGACTAATATCTTTTATTACTGTTTTTTTCCTGGCAATTGCTGGGTGGTGGCAGCATACCAATTTATTTCTATTATTACCTGATGGTGTTTCTTCCTAGTGTTAAACAAATTAACGAGGCCTTCTTAATATCTCTAAGATAACTTATTTGGGCAGTAACCAGAAAACATCGAATTAAATTCATTCAGCCAAAGTACCGCCCATACACTGGTGTACAGCGGTGTGAAATTCAATTACTCTAGAGTGCTAAAATCTCGCGCCCCTACACCTATGCCATATACTATTCCTACACTACTCTGATACTACTCCTCACTCCTGTGTATAATAAACCATACGTATACCTCTTTAGTCTGTAACATATAGTATAGCTAATAATTATCAAAGGGCGTGTGGCTACGCCCACGAATGTATAACCACGATGTGGCTTACAACTGACGAATGTATAAAGCAACTGTTGATGATGGTAGCCAAATCAGCGAAAAAGTCGCTAAATATACAGATGAGTTCTTACATTTCGGCAATGTTTATTACCTAGACACTAACGGAAATTTCTGAAGGCAAGAAGGGGTACAAGTGAGTTTTGGAAAGTGGCCAGAACACACTGTACCGTTATACATATTGTTTCAACGTAAGGAGTGGCTTTGGTAGAGAAGGAATTCAGCTGCGAAAAAAAAATAATAATGCTTTATGATGAATTTGCCATTATAATTAAATATTTATTACTGATAACATTTTATTTTCCTGTTGCATAACAATGTCAATCTCAATGTGTTTGTGGAGTGATCATATATCTGCTAACCTTAGCGCTGCCTCCCCGATCGCAAGGTACTCTACGAGGCTTTTACAAGACTATGATAACTCTTAGGAAAGTCTCACAGTTTTGATATGTTTTGGAGCCTGGGAATGGACTATTGTGAATGGGGAAGGCCACTCTGATAAATATGGGCCCAGTTATTTCCGGGCCAGACGCAGTGCTGCCAGGTGCAGGGTAACTACCCTGTTTTAGGGTAATTTCAACGCTTTCAGGAAATAGGGTAGAAATTTGGAAAAACTGTATTTATGAAGATCAGCTCTCAACTTCATAATTACCATTTTGAACCTTTTTTTCAGTATTTTAGAAAATTCTAAGGCACTTTTGTTCTATGGCATTTTTCTCGCAAATTATTTTTATTTTACTCGAAGATAACCTAACCTAACGTAACCTAGCTTCACTATCTTTCTGCTGTTGGCCTAAAGTAGGGTAGACTAGGTTAGTAGGTTAGGTTGGGTATAGTTGGATTGATTAGGTTAGAATGACTGAATTAACTACTTTTTTGGTGAACTTTGCTTTTTCCCATGGATTATGATGTGTTTGAAGCGATTTTGTTGTTCATTTATGTCGGAAAATCACTCGTTCTGCTTTCCCCACGGGTATTGAGGGGGGGGGATATCTCAAAAACGAGTTACTACCAACAAAAATGAATATCAAAATTGCTTGTAACACATCAAAATCCATGGGAAAAAACTAAGTTCACCAAAAAATATGAGTTGACAGCTGATCTTCATAATTACCAGAAAAACACAAAATTGTAGGGTAATTTTACCACAGACTGGAAAACTATCCCTTCCATTGCCCCATTAGAATCTAACTTTCCAAATCTTGTGCCCGAGGATGACATAAACAGCATTGATAATGTTTGGCGTTTGCTACAGAACACAGAACTGAATGTCCAAAGTGACATTAGTGTTTGGAAAATTTGGATGGAAGTGAAGAGTTTGAAGAAAGGTGATGGTTCACCTGTTTCCATTGATGGGAAATTTCATGACAAAAATTATGCTTGCCCCATTATAGTGCCAGCATTGAGAGGATTTTTTTCTCAAATCAGTCTGATGAAAACAAAAACAAGAGAATGATTTATATCAAGAGAACCTTTGAAAATTCAATACCAGACTTGTTCGAAGTTACATCTGCGCACATGAAACTGATGGACTGCATTTATGAATATGACCAGTAGTAAAAGAACTAAGAACAATGGCAACATGAGTGGATAGCACTGCAAGCAGACATGAGTAAACTCTTATATTCAATTATTCCACTACTTTTACCATTAATATTGCTCACATATGCATATATATGACCTTTATAAAATTCTAGGGAAATTCTGAGGTAAACAGGATAATGTTAAGGGCAAATGTAGGGTATTATTGGCAACTTGACCTGGTTGGCAGTACTGGCCCAGACGGCAGGCCTCTCCACTGTTGACGACAACTTGCACCTTGCTAATGCCGATTATAATGTTGCACCACACAATGAGCTCAGCTTCATTGATTTAGCCCTGTACATCGAATGATTCGACTTTGCTACTGAAGAGGGATGTGCAGGGGCAGCAACAACTTAACAATGACAACAACAATGGGGATTGGGGGCGAGAGGGGAGTGCTGCAAAGCTTGGCAACATCACACGGGTGCCCAGCCTAAGTTGCCATTTTCATACCATTCATTGTTTTTGATTAACAGTTATATCTCTTTCAATATTTTACCTGATGGTGGGTATAAGTACGGGGTAATTTATGCTGGGTAAGGTGGTAAGAAATGGTGAAAGTGACTTTTGCAAAGTGGTCAGAACACATTGTACCATTATACATGCAAACATATTGTCTGAGTGACGCGGATTTGACTACCACGGCCCTTGTCCAGTCTCTGTTGCCCGCAGTACTCGAGGATTGAGTGTACATTCATTTTTCATTCATTCATCCATCACCCAATCCTGTGTTGCCCCATGAGGAGCGTAGGAGGCCGGGGCTAGGCAAGTTGGTCCTGACATTTAAGATGAGAGTGACCAGCCTCACTCATCCCTGAGTGGCATTACGTGAGCAATAAACCCCAACCACCCCTTGGATATAATCCTGCACCAGCTCAATCTGATAGGAGCGCCTTAATTACCCACTAAACCACCAGGCGCCATAATTTGGTCATATGGTTACCATCCAGCGTAGTTAATGGTTTCCTGGTGTACAGGAAACCATTTGGCTTGTCACTCAGTGTAGAGTCACTCACAGGCAGAAGAGGAGAGAATGAAGGAAATAAAGACAGAAAAGTGAGTGTAAAGTCACCCGTAGGTAGAAAGAAGAGGAAAGAATGAAGGAAAGAAAGACTGAAGAGGATGGAAGAAAAGAAAGATGGAGGAGAGGAAAGGGCAGACACCTGAGAGTGGCACTACATCAAGTGAGTTTAATACATAATGTAAAAAAATCAAAGGAAAAAGGAGACTTGCTGTGGAATAGATACAGAAGACACAACTGTGAGAGGGCATATTACAGCTATAAATAGGCAAGAAATGATAATACAAGGATAACGAGAGAAGCTGAAAGACAGTTTGAGGAGGACATTATAAATAAAAGTAGTGATCAACCTACACTATTTTACAGCTACAACAAAAGCAAAACCAAAGTTAATGATAAAAGACAGACCATTATGGATGATGGTATCATCTATACACAAGGGAAAGATATTTGTGAAGCACTAAATAAAAATTTCTAATCAGTTTTTACAGAAGAAAATAATTTTGAAAGAGATGATATGGAACATGCATGCCCAACATACAGTATTACCAGATATACAAATATCAGAAAAAGAAGTACAGGAAGAGTTAGTAAATTAGACAAAAGAAAAGCTTATGGTTGGGTGCTACACGAATGTGCAAAATAGTTAAGTAGACCATTATATTTAATATTCAAGGAATCCAAGTACAAAGGGGTACTTGGGTAGTATGATGAATAAGGATGGAAGTTTAGAGAATGAATTGCTTGAAAGGGTACAACAAAGAAGAAAGGATGCTGGCTCCTTGAAAGAAGTGATATGGAACAGAGAAGTGAGCATGGAAGTGAAAAAGCTACTACATGACAGTATTGTAATACTAACTCTAAAGAATGGAAGTGAAGCTTGGACCTTGTTGGAGGGACCGAAGTCAAGAGAGCAATGGAAATGAGTTATTTGAGAGGATCATGTGGAGTCGCATGGAGAGACAGACTGACAAATAAGTAAGTGAAGGAGCATTGTGGTGTGGATGTGGATGTGGATGTGATAAGAAGCGTTAGGAGAAATACTCTGAGGTGGTTTGGCCATGTGGAGAGAATGGAAGGTGAGAGACTGATGAGGAAAGTGTATGTGAGTGAGGTGGATGGGGAGAGGGAGGGGGGAGGCCAAGGATGAGATGGAGGGATGGAGTGGAGAGGTATATGAGAGAGGGGGATGTGAGCTGGGACCAGGGCAATGAAATGGCAGGGGACAGGGTGACATGGAGGTGATCTGTTTGTGACCACCCCTTACGGGATTAAGGCATCTGGCAATAGATAAACAGATAGACAGAATCCTTATGTCAAGGTAAACTACCTGATATTTGGAAGAAAGCAAACATTGTTACTCTATTCAAGAAAGGGAAGAGACAGAGAATCCACTGTCAGTGTTGTAAGTAAGATACAGGAAAACCTGATAAGAAAAGTTTGGGTAAACCATCTAGAAGAACACAGTATGATAACAGAAAGGCAGATCAGTTTTAGAAAGGGAAAATCATGTGTTACTAATCTATTATGCTACTATGATAGTTACAAAAACATCACAGAAAAGAGAAGGATGGGTGGACAGTATCTACTTAGATTTCAAGAAAGCATTTCACAGAGTACCGCACCAAAGATTTTTATGGAAACTACCATCAAGGAGGAATCCAAGGCAACCTGTACTGTTGGATGCAGGATTTTCTCAGAAAAAGGGAAATGAGTACAGTACTAAGGGGAAATTACTTTTCATGGAGGGAAGTGACTTGTGGAGTTACACAGGGCTCAGTGCTGGCACCAATTAGGTTTCTAGTTTATATAAATGACATAGACAGTAACACGGGAAATGGAAGTGATCTAAATATATTTGCTAATGATGCAAAAATTCAAAGGAAAATTACCAACACAGATTCATGCAGAGAGCTAGAAGAAGAATTAAATAGATTTCATGAATGGAGCAATAAATGGCAAATGGAATTTAATGTGGACAAGTGTCAAGTAATTAAGTTTGGTAAAAGTGAAAAAAGACCGGACTGGGATTATAAGTTAGGAAGGTCAACCCTACACATATCAGAAAGGGAGAATGACCTAGGAGTGATTATCAATAACAGACTATCTCTGGCTGACCACAACAGTGAGAAGGAACGTAGCATATATACACTGCTTGCTAATTTGAGAACAGTATTCACATAAATAAATGAAGACAAACTGAGAAAAATAATAACATCATTCATCACCAACCCTGGAGTATGCATCAGTAGTCAAGAATCATCTCAAAAAACAAACAGATATGACTGAAAAAGTACAAAGGGCAGCTACAAGATCCGTATCAAGCTTAAAGGATCTAAGCTATAAAGAAAGACTAGAAAAACTGAATCTACCAACACTAAAGGGGAGAAGGAAAAGAGGAGACATGATTATGCTATATATATGCATCTCTGGGAAAAAGAAAATAGACATAAATGAATATATATATCAGCAAGACGACACTGCAAAAACCTACATAAAAAGAGATGCGATAAAGATGTATGGAAATTCAGTTTCACAAATAGGACAACTGATCAGTGGAAGGCACTACCGAATGAAATAGTTTGCCAAAACTATTCATAAATTTATGGATATGTATGATAAAAATGGTGTAACACACGGGACAGTACAAGCTTGACTCATTCCTGTAACACAAACACACGCACAAACGCTGAAGGCAGATAAATATTCCTAAAAAATGTGAATATACTAGACTTTCAAAGTGCAAAATGCAGAGCAGTTGGCACACTTACATATATATAACCTGGTATCTGCTTTTTCAGACACTCTCACACACATTTGCACCTCATAAACAACAAATCACACCAGACACCATTTCCTTACATATTAACTGAAGTTTAGATTGCTGCTTTCCTTGGGATAATGATACTGCAATGTTAACCCATGCTGCTATCATCAGCTTAGGAAAGCCCCCTTGAGATGAAAGCTTAAATACATCTCTACCAATAATTCCACAACAAGTCTCTCCTAAATTAAACAGAATAGTTTGGTGGTAAAACTGTACGAAAAATTAAATAAGTTAACTGAAAGGGTTAACTTGATTCATGTCAAAACATGGCCAGTAAGAGGACATCATAAAACATTTAGAGAGATTATGGGAAAATTAAACAGGGAAAATGAACAATGTACAGGCAACTGTCTTTCTCCAGTACAATACATTTAGGAATACATTAATATCATGTCATGGTTTCCATCATCATTCCTCAGAATCAATCTCTTAAAACCTTACAAGAACAGAAGCTACTTAAATCTCAACTCAACTCTCAACTAAATCAGATGTACTGTACCACTTTATGAAACAGCGCTCAGTAGCACATAACCAGACTGCAATCAGCTGAATATATTCCAGAGTCAGAAATGAAGATCCTTAAGCTTGCTCTTTTTTTCTCACAAAACAAATGAAGCTCTCACTCAATAAAAACTTACGCAAGCAAATTATTTAACTTTACATTATACACCATCTTAATGCCATAAATGATTATACATACATACAGAAAAAAAGCAACAGTACTTTCAATAACATACAGGTTTATGGAAAAGAATTAGAACTGAAATATCTACAAACCTATATCCTACACATAACTGAAAGACAAGGATTTAAAACAAGAATAAATTATGTAACAGTATGGTAGCTTATTAAAAGTATGGCATAACTCCAAGAACAATTAAATAATGACAAAAATATTTATAATGATTAGAAAATGATATTAATGAACTTTCGATTCTGTTAAACAAAATCTTTTCCATTACCAGAAATTAGAATAAAAGAGCCATCTAGAGTGTATACTTTAGTTGCAATAAACAAAGACCATTAAACAGTCTAGTTACCTGTTACCTAAATGACAAGAAAAAAATAAAACAGAAATCCTAAATGATATGCAGGGTTGCAAGAACAACCTTGTTCAATTACCCATATTTTTACCTGGCTTGGAGAGATTTAGGACATTGATCTCTGTCTTTACCTTCCACTGAATCTGCCTGTCCCATATTCTTAACTTCTCTCTTTCCTCCAGTTACACTAACAGCCAATTAGTACTGCCCATGACTAGGAGATGCATTCTGCGACATGCCTGCAAAAAGGACAAGATTAACATGACACATCAGATACAGGTTCTGTTATTATTAACAGCAACACAACATACAATAATCACAGAAGTATAGTCATAGAGGAACATACCATAAATGCAATACATAACATACCTTATTGTATTTATATTAAAACCACAAACATAAAAATAATTCAAGTTATTTACATATAAGATGATATAAGTTACTGTAAAGCATCACAAGTACAAAACAAACAGAAATCAAAGCAAAGCAAATAATACAAAGATAGGCACTGCTTTGTGCACACCAAACTAGAGAGAGAGAGAGAGAGAGAGAGAGAGAGAGAGAGAGAGAGAGAGAGAGAGAGAGAGAGAGAGAGAGAGAGAGAGAGAGAGAGAGAGAGAGAGAGAGAGAGAGACTGCTTTTGCACAAAAAGATAACAAGTGAGACCAGGTGTAAAGACTAGTTCATCTTAGTTATATAAGTGACACTTCATCAATGCTCTTGCATACAAAAGTGTAACAGGAAGTAGAAATGCAAACTGCTATGATTTTTAAAATAAAACAGTGTAGTGAGAATACTTTGATAATTACTCACTGTCTAAACTTCTATATTTTGTCTCAAATAATGCAACTTATTTCTCCTCCGCAACTGAAATGGAAAACTTACATCATCA
This sequence comes from Birgus latro, assembly GCA_018397915.1. Lineage (NCBI taxonomy): Eukaryota > Metazoa > Arthropoda > Malacostraca > Decapoda > Coenobitidae > Birgus > Birgus latro. Next base: position 9,482 of record JAGKTI010013613.1, read on the forward strand.
CAAGAAAGTATTTCAACAGATCAATAAGCAGTTAGTTACATACAGGTAATAAATATGATAGAAATACAGTTTACATACTGCAGAAGTATGACTCTCTTTATTGACATTCAATAAAGAAAAACTAAATGCTAAATACTCTGCAAGGTACATGTATTTTGTTGAGCATGGAAATACCAAAAATAAAAACAGACAACTGCATTTTACCAAAACAAGACTGATAAAAAATGGTCAAAATCCACTACATCTTTCAACAATTATAGTACAGTAGTTGTTGTTTTGTTCAAACTCAGTAGTTTTGGCCAAGCAAACCCATCAACTGCAGGCAAAAAAACACTCCTGCAGGCTGTCCCGCACAGTAAATCAGCTTTGTGGTTGACAGCACCCAGCAACAGTGAGGTACAGTACATGGAAAAGTGCAGAGGTTTGGTTCCTGGATGAATGGCACACCTACATCTCTCCACCAAGCTGACAGGGGCACCTTAGAAGGCTCCGCTTCACCCCAACTTTGGGTTATATTGGTTACCACCCAGCATTGTAAATGGTTTCTTTAGTTACAAGAAATCATTATGCTTGTCACTCAGTGTACAGCCACCTGAAGTGGGGGGGGAATATAAAATGAGAGGAAAGATAGGAGAAGCAGGAAGCAAGGAAGGCAGACACAGAAATAAAATGATAAAGGTGAAAGAAGTAGACACCACTACACTGAGTGGATGATTGTCGTCACCCCCTACCACCATGGTACTGTAGTAGTTTCATATTATGGTTTTATGGGTTTATCTTGTATAAAAGAAAATATGTATCTCTGCATAAAACATAAGTGCTTCCAGTCAGGTAGATAATATAAGTATGGCAGTAAACAATGGTTTAGATACTGTGGAAGAAATCTCTCTCTCTCTCTCTCTCATGCAAGCTTGTATACACTACATACACAGACAAGCACATGTACACACAAGGGCACAGACATGATCACACAGATGTTCATGCATGTGCATTCATACACACACACACACACCATCAAACATGGCCGACAATGTAAACACTGAGGGACCCGAATTTCCAGGATCTGACAGTGAAACAAGTGTGATGGATTTAGTTTAAATGTTGATTACAAGAAGCCGTGAACTAGAAAAGAAAGTGGAGGATCTAGTATCAAGAAACATGCCTGAAAATACCGAAAACATTATACAGAGTCTGATACAGACCAATGAGGTGGCAAACCAGGAAATCGAGAATTTGAAACGAAAAAATATCGAAATAAGGAGAAAATTAAAAGAAAGCATTAACAAAATGGAGATGGTGAGTACAGTGTTAGAAAAGCAAAAGGCAAAATGCACACATGCGAAGGAAGAACAGAAAGAAGTGGTTAGCTTAAGGGAAATAATTTCGGAAGAAAGGGACATGAACGAAGTAAAAAATGGAAGAAAATGTAGTGAAAATATTGAAGGAAGAAAAAATAGTGTGAGAAACTGTGGAAGGGAATTGATGTGTGGTAATATTTGGAAACAGGGAGGAGGAAGAAAAGGTTAGATCTGTGAGACTTGAGAAAGACTCAAATCAAGTGAGAAAAATATTGGGGAAGATCGATCCTGAAGGAAGCAAGTGGGAAAAAGAAACTGAGGAAGTAAGGAGGAGAGGGCCATAAAAGAAAGGGGAAGCAAGGCCAATGAGAGTTAAATTGTCATCAGAAAGTGAAGTAAACGACATACTTAAAGTGACCTGGAAACTAGTAATAAGGCAGGGATGGAAAATTTTATAGTAAGAAAAGATTTGAATGAAGAAGAGAGAAGAGCTTTAAAATCTTTGAAGGAACAAGTAAAGGAAAAAAGTGACAGGAGCATAGAAGAAGAATGTATTTTTTTTTTTTTTAAGAGTGATGGATATGAAAGTATGGAAGTGGTATGTTAGGAACTAGAAGTGAAGAAAATATGGGGGATGGATGTGAATACGAAAATGAGAAGAAAGAGTAATGATAAAACCGGAGCAGTAAATATATGAATCATGTATAGTAATGTAGATAGGTTAATATCTAAGAAACGAGAAACTGGAGACTATATAAATGAAAAGAAACTGAAATTGTTTGCTTGGTGGAGATTAAATTGCCTCAAGATCGTTTCGTTTCGTTTCGTTTTTGAAGGCTCCAACATGCTTGCATGTGTCGGCCTTGGTCACCTAATGGCGGCTCTCCACGCTGCTCGATCTCTGGCAGCCTCCCTATTCAGTCCCTTAACCCTTAAGTCACATTTAATGACCTCATCCCATGTCTTTCTCGGTCTACCCCTCCCAACCCCTCCCCCAATATTAACACTTCTCACCCTCTGTACCCAATTATCCTCCCCCATCCTCTCCACATGTCCAAACCACCTCAGCCTACCTCTCCTCATCACAACACCAATACACTCCAGTCCCATCCTACCTCTCAACTCTTCTATCGTAAACCCAGCCCCCCCAGGCCTTGCACGCAGGGACGCACTGCACATCCACCTAATCATTGTCATTTCTGTACGTTTAAACCTGCGAATATCTTCTTCCTTTACTGCCCAGGTCTCACTACCATACAGCATCACACTCCTAACACATGCTGCATACAAAGACCCCTTAGCACGTAAGGAGAGTCCTCTCAATGTCAGGAGAGGCAACAGCTCCCTGAACTTCTTCCAACCACTTCTCACTCTAGCAACCGAGCTAACTCCAGCCCCACCTCCGGCACATAACATGTCTCCCAAATAACAAAACTCCTCCACACACTCAAGAGACTCACCTGCAAGTTCAACCCTCTCACGCCTAACAATCTCNCTGATTTGCCACCCTAAAAACCATATTTTTCCTTCCTTCATGATTTAGATTATCAAGTAAAAGTCTCTGTGACTCAGACTTCGCCCTGTATACCTCTCTTCTAGCCCTGCGCTTGGCAGCCAAGTACTCCTCCCTGTTACCACCCTTCTTCCATTCCCGGAAAAGCCTTCTCTTCTCCTTAACTGCGGCTTCTACACCCTCATCCCACCACCAAGTTACTTTATGTCTTGGTGGGCCTCTTGTCCAACCGCATACTGCATCGGTAACTCTCAAGAGGTTGTTCTTAAGGGCTCCATACTGTTCATTAACGTCTCTATCTTCGGCTTCCTGTTCAGCCACCACTCTCCTCATCTCACTATAAAAGGCATCCCTTACTGATTGGTTTCTCAGCTTCCATATTTTCCTCCTAGGTACATATGCCCTCCTTCTCATCATTTGTTCCTTAAGCACCATGCCACAAATCAACAGTTTGTGCTGCTGCACACACTCCTCGCTTCCTATAACTTTAACATCCCTCACTAATCTCCTGTCAACCCTCCTGACCAGAAAATAATCTATCTGGCTACTATTTCCCCCGGACTCGTACGTAATCAATCTACTCACTCTTTTTCTAAAATGTGTGTTGCACACAATCATGTCCATAGCCTCCCCAAACTCGAGTATTCTTTCCCCTTCCGCATTCCTCACACCATATGCACATCCTCCATGGACTCCTTCATAGCCTTGAGCTGCTTCACCAACATGACCATTTAAATCCCCTCCCAGAACCACTACCTCATCATCACCCATACCACTTACTACAGGTATTAAATCATCCCAAAATCTATCCTTCTCTGCGTCATCCAATCCTACCTGCGGAGCATATGCTGATATAACTGAAACCATCACCCGTCCGATCAAAATTTTCACTACTATTATCCTATCACTTACTCTCATGACATTCATAACATACTCCACCCATTTCTCCGCAACCAACACACCCACACCCCCATATCCGTCAGTTCCCCCCTGCCAAAACAACTTATAGTAGCAATCCTTCCCAGCAATCTTTCTGGCTGATCCACCCCTGTACAGGACTTCCTGCAGACAAGCCACATCCACCCACCTCCTACTAAATGCCTCAACAACTTCCCCTGCTCTTCCTCCCAAACTTCCCACATTCCACGAACCCACCCTAAACCCCCTGGGTGATTTGCTGTCCTCAGGCTTGCTTTGGTGCTTGTTTTTGTAGTTCAAGTCGGTAAGATAAAGGGGGGTAAACATTCCAAAGGCCCGACCCATTGCACAGACCCAGGTCCAGGCAATGGATCTGGGACCCCTAGCCCACCAGCTTACTAGTGGCTGTGGTAGTGGCCTCGGGGCACCCTGCCAGGACACCTGCAGGGACACCCTCCAAGCGCGGCTTGGCACTGCAACTGCCCCGCCATTATACACCCACTGATAGGGCAGCCTCCTGGGGTGCTACTCCCAGGTTCGGGCCCCTCTCTAATGAGCGGAAGCGGCAGCCTGGGAACCGCAATGCCCTGTGCCCTCTAGCACAGGTTCGAGCCCCATCTCGCCCCAGACCCATGATCTATGCCGGAGGAACCCCAGTCAAGCCTCCCCCCAAAGTCCGCCACTAGGTAGCGGGGGCAAAGTTTTCTGGCCGCATGGCCTTGCTGGCGTCAACCCCTGTAACGTAGTGGGGTACGTTGTGTGATATGTAAAGTGCATGTGGTGTAGTGCATAGGATAGTTAGAGGAAATGTTTGGGAGAGTATGCTGGTCTACTCTCCATGTTACTGTCACACTGAGAAGGTCAGCAAGGAGGGATGATTAGGTAGCTAGTGAAAGGAGCTCCAGCTCTCCCTATCACCAGCATTCCATTCCCCTCGGGAGTACTACCCTGTTCGGCCCGTGCTACAGCCTCCTCCTACAAGTTAGTTGTTTTTACGGGGTGTGGCACTAACCCACCACCAACCCTTTTAGTCGCCTCTTACGAAAAGCAGGGATACTAGGGGAGAATTCTTGAAAAACCCCCTACCCCCAGGGGGGTAGTTATAATATTTGGAGGAAGGATAGAGAAAGCAAGTTTGGGGGAGGTGTAATGATTTTAACCCATACTATCTTAAGAACAAAAAAGTATGGAAATTGAAAATACCATGGCTGAACTTTTGGGAATGGAAATAGAGGATTGTTATGGAGAAAAAATAGATGCAATAGTATTTTATATGCCCCCCCAAACCAGGGCATGGACAAAAGAAGATTATGAACAGCTAATGAGAGAATCCATTATTAAGCTAAAGATGTTAACTGAATGAAGAGACAGAATAATAATCATGGGGGATTTTAATTGTAGAGAAGTTGATTGGGAAAGTATGGATGCTGGGAACAATGAGGTATCATGGGGAAATAAATTAATGGAATTGGTGATGGAAAACATGTTAACTCAATTAACTAATGAAAATACATGAATTAGAGGAGATGATGAACCATCATGGCTCGACTTGGTAATCACAAAGGACCCAAATGATGTGAAGAACATAACCTACCAATGCCCTTTGTCAAAAGTGATCATCTGGTTATTGAGATGGAAGCGGTGGGAATTCGGGAAAGAGAAAGAGATGAAAAACACAGAGGAAACTGATACAATTATGGGAAGGCAGACTTTGCTTCCCTGAGGAACTTTTTCACAAATGTAGAATGGAGTAAAATGATTGCAGTCACAAATGTTGATGAGAAATATGAGTTTCTGATCGAAGTATATAAAACAGGAGTTAGTAAATGTGTCCCATAATTCTCCACAGAAGTGAAAACTAAGAAAGAATGGTTTAACAATGGATGTAGAATGGCATGTGAGGCAAGAAAAGGACATGGAATAAAGTGAGAAGTTATAGTGAAAGGACTTGGGAGAAGTATAAGCAGGAAAGAAACGAATATGTAATGATGCAAAGAGAGGAAGAAAGGAAATATGAAAAAGATAATGTAACTAAATGTATGAAAGAGTCTAAACTATTTTATAGGTTTGTAAATGGTAAAATGAAAGTTAAGAAATGTATTATACAACTGAGGGATGGAGATGAAACTTAAGAGAAGAATTAATCGAAATAATGAACAACAAGCTGCAGTCAGTCTATGTGTTGAAAGAGGAGTTTAGAGAACCTGAAATGGAACCCAGGAGAACAAGAATGGCAGAAATTGCAGTTGACATGAATGAGGTGCTACAGCTGATGAGGGACCTGTATATGAGGAAAACAATCAGACAAGATGATGTGGCTGGATGGATTATGAAAGAATGTGCTGATCAATTAGTGTGGCTGGTTTATGTGATCATCAAGAGCTCTCTGGAAAATGGACAGTTACCTAAAGATTGGAAAAGAGTAAATATTATGCCAGTTTTCAAGGGAGGAGATAGGGATGATCCACTCCATTACAGACCTGTATCACTTAGTAGTGTTGTATGCAAAATTTGTGGGAAAATTATTAGAAAAAGATGGACAAAGTTTTTAGAAGAAAATGAAGTGATAAAACCAAGACAATTTGGTTTTAGGGAAGGAAGATCTTGTATTACCAACCTATTAAGGTTTTAAGGAAGGAAGATCTTGTATTACCAACCTATTAAGGTTTTAAGGAAGGAAGATCTTGTATTACCAACCTATTAAGTTTTTAAAGTATGGAAACAGAAATCATACAAGTGAGAGAGGGATGGGCAGACTGAGTATCTTGATCTCAAGAAGCATTTGACGGGGTGCCCTATAAGAGACTGCTGTGGAAGTTGAAGACCTTTGGAGGGGTGTATGGGAACCTATCAAAGTGGATGGGAGATTATCTGATAGGAAGGCAGATGAGAACAATTATGAGAAACAAGGTTTCACAATGAGAAATGTGACTAGTGGAGTACCCCAGGACTCTGTCTTACCTCCAGCAATGTTTCTAAAATATACAGTAAAAATGATTTGTCAGAAGGTTTGAATAGTTACATGATGCTAAAATCATGAAACATATTAAATGTACTGACAGTTGTAAAAAAACTGCAAAGAACTTGGACAAACTCCACAGCTGGAGCCAGACTTGAAAAATGGATTTTAATGCCAAGGGGTGTCATATATTAGAAATGGGAATGAGTGAAAGAGACCGTACTGGACATATAAAATGGGTAATGAGATAATTAGTAAAAGATGAGAAGGACTTGGGAGTGATTATTCAGGATGACTTGTCACCAGAAAAGCATATAAACAGAATCATTGGAGGCACTTATCGATTATGGACCAACATGACAGTGGTTTTTAATTACTGTATATGGACGAGGAAATGCTGAGGGAGTTGATAGTGACCACGATAAGTCCAAAACTAGAGTATGTGGCTGTGGTACGGTCACCTCATTTTTAGAAGCATGTTGATAAACTGGAGAAGGTTCAACGGATGGCAAAAAGGATGATACCATGCTTAAGGGAACAGGCCTATGAGGAAAGATTGGAAAAATTGAAGTTACCAATGCTAGCGTGAGAAGGGAAAGAGATGACTTGATCACGATGTTTAGAAATGTACAAGAACTGGAAAGGGTGGATAGAGAAGATCTTTTTGTGTTGGATGATGGAAACAAGAGGTTATGACTTCAAGCTGAGGAAAAGTAGATGTTTTAATGACCTTAAAAGGTTCAGTTTCCTGAACAGAAGCATAGGTATTTGGAATGATTTAGACGAACAGGTGGTGCAGGCAAATAACATTCAACTATTTAAAACTAGACTGGATAAATGCAGATATGGAGACAGGACAACATGCGCTTAGCTCAATTCCTGTATACTACATATAGGTAAATACACACACACACAGGACGTCATTAGCGGCAGAGCTCCATGCAGATCGTGGAAAAATAACACAAAATCAGCGGCAAAAACGAAGCATGCTTATGGTGAAAATGTGACATGAATGCGTGTTGTGGTCCCGTCTCATTTGAGTGAAAATAAGCCAGAAGTGTCAGTCAAATTAGAGCAAAACACAGTGACAATTTTAAATTTTTTACGACTGCACCAAGGCAAAGATAAGCAGTCCATTGTTATATCCAGTGATAGTGAGTTTACAGGATTCTCCAATGATGACCAAAGCAATGGACGTATCAAACTGAATCAAACAAGAGTAACAAGCATGGAGAAAATGGCTGAGAAGAATGCCCAGGAGTTAAAACAGTATGGGCAATAATTAGCGAATTACAACAACGAACCACGGAACAGGAGAGGGAGATAAAGGAGTTGAGAAGTAAGTTAGAGAGTGTCTGCCCATGCAATGCTCACCAGGAGAGAATGGTGTTTGAATTAAAAGAGGGTACTGAATCAGCCACAAGTGAAATAAAACAGCTTAAATGGGAAAATGAGAGGCTGGAGGAGGAAAGAGACAAGATGAAACGTAAACTCGAGCGTGAATCTAAAACTTTGAGGCAAGAGGAACATAACAAGGAAATTCAAGAACACCATAAGGGGTGGAAGAAAACACAACAGGAAAATAAAATAAGTCTTAACCCCTTAACCGCGGGTTGTCACTTCTGTGACGCTCGGGTGCAATGGATCATGCCGTGAGGCGTCACTTTTGTGATTTGTGTTGTTTTGAATTCACCTTGTATCATCTATCAGTACTGCCAATGCCCAACAATAGTCAGAGCTGCTAATGTCATCAGTACTCCCATCCACTGTTGACAATTTAGCCATTTTCCCCCATTCTAGACTCCCCTCCCTACCTCCTTTCCATTACCCTCTCGTGTCGTCTGCTCAGCCGCTCTGCGCTACGTAAATCTTCCCCGGATTTTTCCACTGATTTCGTTTCGTTTTTGAAGGCTGCAACATGCTTGCATACGTCGGCCTTTTTGGATTGGAGCGTGTAGCACTTTATGACCGGATGCCCTTCTTGATGTCTACCAATGAGCCCTATGCCCTATTCTTATACAAAATAATATATATATAAAAAAAATAAGGTAACTGATAGTGCCATACACCTAGAATTAGCTAATTATCATTTGGCAACATCCAACCTGCACTCGTTCGCTAATTTCCCCTGCTTTTTCCCCCGTGAAATATGCCGTATGAGCTATTTCTTAATATAAATGAATATAAGAAAGGAAGGGAGAAGCCTGAGTGATATTTATATTCACCTGGAACTACCTAATTTATTATGTATTGTCTAGATTTCCTACGACTTATTTCTTAGCATTTTTTTTTTTTTTTATGCAAGAAAGAAGGAACCAAGGGCCATGGGCCCGCATACTGTTCCCTCCAAGAAAAAGTAAAAACAATACAAAAGAGAGCCAAATTCAAGATCCATTCATTTCGAGATGCCTGGACACACTGCGTTTGAAAGATTGGAGATCATAGGAAGCAGGGAATACAGACAGAGGGAGACAGTTCCAGAGTTGACCAGTTGCATAAATGAAGGACTGGGAGTAATAGTTAACTCTTGCATTAGAGAGTTGGACAGAAAAGGGATGAAAGTTTGTTGCTAGACGGGTACTACGTGCCCGTCGTAGAAGTGGAGGGATGCAAGCAGACAGTTCAGAGGAACAGTGACCATTGAAGTAGCGGTAGAAGAGAGATAAAGAAGCAACAGTGCAGCGAAGAGACAAAGGTTGAAGGGAATCAGTAAGAGGAGGAGAGTTAATGAGACGAAAAGCCTTTGACTCCACCCTATTGAGAAGAACCGCATGTGGGGAGCCTCCCCACACATGAGAGTTGTACTCCATACACGGGTGAATAAAACCCGTGTACAAGGTCAACATCTGTGCAGGGGTAAAGAAAGCTCGGAGTCGGCCCAGCACACCTAATCTCTTGGAAGCAGATTTCACAAGAGATGTAATATGTTCTTTCCAAGACAAATCCCGAGAGAATGAAACCCCTAGCATGTTCAAGGATGATGCAGGACCGAGCTGGACATTATTAAACATTAGCAAATACATTAGCAGCTGACATTTTCAACTCTTTGCTACCCAGATACCTACATCTCAGTTCACTCCCGTCCTTCAAGCTGGAGGCACGTTGCAGTCACGCCCCTCCATTTCTAACGCTTTTGCGCCCATTACAAAAGGCCGTGACCTCTACCCCTACTAAACATCGTGTGGGAAGTGGTAAAGGACTGTAGATATATATAAGTGTAATAAAGTACTTGAAATAATAAAGTGTGAGTGTGTATATGAATAAGAAATGACAATACGAGTGGCGAATTAGCGCAAGTGGGAGGCTCGTTACCGCTCGTATTTTACATTGCTTTCACAGTGTTTTTTTTGGGGGAGTATGGATTCCAAACTACTTGGAAATCATTAAATAGTGTTTCTAGTGTTAATATCTGGCAGTGGTATTCATATTACAGGAAGTCGGGAAATGTAAAGTGGAGATTTAGTTACCCAACTTCAGAAGTCTCCACAAGTCCTACGGTAGTCGACGAGTGCTAGAAAAACATCCTAGGAGAAAGCTGAAGGTAGATGCCATATGCATATATAATTATAATATTCTAGGATTAATAACTGATTTTTGGCAAATATTTTTAAAAAGTCAGTCGGAGCGCGAATTTCCCCGCGGGATGGGCACGGCGCGCCTCCGACAACCCCGCGGTTTAAGGGTTAAGGAGACTTTAGAACAACAGAGAAAGGAAAACCTGGAAAAGGTGGAGAAGGAAGAGGCAAAGGTACTACAAAGTAAAGAATCACTTGTCAGAGATGCAGCAGACAAGAAAAAATGCATGATTATCTCATGTTTGAAAGAAAAAACGTTAATGGGGTCAGGAAGAGAAGGGGAAGAACTGAGAAGGAAGAAGGAAATAGTGTCAACAGTTATGGAAGGATATGACGAAGCCCAGGAGGCGATCAAAGAAGTGTTTAGGCTGGGAAAATATATGGAGGGAGGGGCAAGGCCACTAAAAGTACAATTTCAATCTCAGGTCATGGTAAATGAAATAACCAACAAGACATGGAAATTAGCTGATAAGGAGGGATTCAAAAATATCTGGATAAAGAGAGATGCAAATGAGGAAGAGAGAGCTAAAGGGAACTTGTTAAGGAAGCCAAAAGAAAAAAAACGACCAGAGAATGGAGGAAGAGAAGACAGAATTCTGTTGGACAGTCATGGATCAGAAGTTGAGGAAATGGTACTGAGATAGGGAGAAGGACTGGATAAAAAACAATGCAAAAAGATTGAAAATGGCATATGCTAATGTAGATGGTCTAATCTCAGCAAGGCTAGCAACAGATGATTTCTTGAGGATAAATGAGCTAGACATTATGTGCTTCGTAGAGACCCAGCTAAGAGAGAATTTTGAAATCCAAATGGGAGATGGGAAATACAAAATATGGAGAAGAGACAGAAAAAAACAAATGGAAGGAGGAGTGATGACAGCAGTGAAAAACAGCTTAAATGTGGATAGTGTGGAGCTGCGAGAAGGTAAGGCTGAAGTGATAAACATGGTAATCAAAACCAGATGGAAGACAAGAGAGACATCACAGTAGTATATGTCCCCCCCCCAAGACAAGGGCATGGAATGAGGAGGAGTATCAGGAGATGTTGTCGGACATGGTTAGATACCTACAGAAAGTCACTGAGAAAAGCATCAACATAATCCTGATGGGTGACTTCAACTGTAAAGAGGTAAACTAGGAGGTGTGGGACTCAGGAAATAGCGAAGATTCGTGGGGCAGTATAATATTAAAAATAACAATGGATAATGTAACGACCCAGTGGGTCAAAGAAGACACAAGATTTAGGGGGGATGACACACCATTAAGACTAGATTTACTTCTAACCAAAGAACCTAATGCAAATGAATCTCTGAAATATATGTGTCTTATCAGAAAAAATGATCATGTAGCGATAGAGTTACAAATGATAGGAGGAAATGGGAAGACAAGAGATGAGCTATACAGGCATGGAAGATACAACTTTGGGAAAGCAAACTTTACAGGACTGGGAAAAATTTTTGAATAAGCAAAGTGGTGAGAATTCTGGGAAACAAGAGAGATACAGAAGAAGTGGGATATCTTTCTAGACTTCTATAAAATGGATGTGGACAAGTATGTACCAAAAGTTAGTGTGAAAGAGAACTGGAGAAATGGCTGGTTCAACAAAAGTGTAAGATAATGAAAAAAGAAAGGGACAAGGCATGGAACAAATGGAGAAAGAGAGGTAATGATAGAATAACGGAAGAATATAAACAAACTAAAAATGAATGTACAAGAATAAGCAGAAAGGAAGAAAGCAACTTCATTTCAAAAAAGGTTTAGTTGACAAATGTAAGTATGAACCTAAATTATTTTACAGGTTTCTATGTAAGTATGAACCTAAATTATTTTACAGGTTTCTTAATAGCAAATTGAAACAAAAGGGAGGAATCAACACGCTGAAAGTAGAAGCAAATGTCTATAAAGATGCTGTTATTCAAGATGAAATAATGAACAAATGCTTCCAATCAGTCTTCACTAGAGAAAGTGATTTTGTGAAAGAGGAGGGAGTGACTGGAAATGTAGTGTTAAAAAATGTAAATGTTGAAGTACAAGAAGAATACAAAGTACTGGAAACTCAGCATGTGAAGGGGGTCTCAAGACCAGATGGGATCTCTAATTGGATACTAAACGAATGTAGAGAACAACCGGCAGATAAGATTCAGAGTTTAATTGTGTGTTCTCTGGAAGAAGGGAAAGTGCCTCGGGAATGGAAGAGGGCCTATGTGGTACCAATCTATATGGGAGGAAACAATGAAGAACCCCTGAATTATAGACCAGTGTCTCAGGCCAGTGTCTCTGACCAGCATGGTCATACAACTGAGCAAAAAAATCCTGAAATACAGATGGATAAAATATCTGGAGGAGATGGACATTTTGGATCAGTTTGGATTCAGAAGAGGAAAGTTGTGTGTTTCCAATTTGTTGAGCTTCTACTCAAAGGTGACAGACGTGCTACAGGAGAGAGATACAGTAATCCCTCCATTATTCGACGCAATAGAGCCAAAGGCATGTCCGGACAGTGGTCTTGTCCGAATATTGGGCCCTGAAGCTCCAGCACTGGTCATTCATGACCCTAACCTAACCTAACCTAAATCAGAAAACTACCTTCCTACCGGACATGTATAGCACTTATTTAGGTCCCTTTTCACATAAATAATGCACACAAAGCATGAATTAATTGAATTTTAACCAAAAAATGATGGTTTAGAGGTGAATGAGGCATAGGTGGTCAGAACTTGCCAGCATAGTATAAGTAAGTATCGGACATGGAAATCATCTTTTCTCACATTTTATGCACTAAATTATTGGATACAAAGCATCAAATACAGTAAATGATGTAAATTGTTACCAGAAAAATGGTTAGGTTAGGTTACGTTAGGTTAGGTTAGGTTATGACCAGACATGAAATTCACTGGCATTCACCTTTTTCATAGTTGGTGCGATGAAAACCATGCATGAAAAAATTAAATTAAAAGCAGGAAATTATGATTAACTCAATGTTATGTTATGTTAGGTTAGGTTATGACCAGACATGAAATTCACTGGCATTCACCTT
>JAGKTI010013614.1:0-15556 GCA_018397915.1 Birgus latro
TTTCTTATGGAAAAGGTACAATGTCAAAGAAGGGTCAACTGTCTTTGTGATTCCATTATGAACTGAAATAGTCCAGTTAACTCCTTAAAAACGAAAGATACCCTAAGCTTTAAAAAATCGCCTTAGTACACCGTTCAGAACAAATTAAAGTGTCCTCTAACTGAATGAATTAGTGACGCGAAGAGAATATTTTCAAGCATTATGTAAAGATGTTTTCTTAGGATGATAACTACAGGTATTTTCTTGGCTTTATAAACGTACGGATGTTTTCATTTAACACTTCATGTTCTTTGATTCTGGGCAAAGTGGTCCCTTCCTCTAACAGAATTCAGATGGATATTATCACTGAATATTTATTTTGACCGAGGGGCTCCGAACTTTACGACGAGCCTGAGACATAAACCTGGAAAGTTAGGTAAACAGAGTGAGAGGTGGAGTGTGATGGGTGAGGGAGTGTGTGTGACCTGGTGTGGCCCGTGGTATCAACGGCACGGCGAGAGGCCAGTGTGACGCCCTTTGTGCATAGTGACCCTCTGACCTGACCTGGGCACAGAGGGCAGGACAGCGAAGAGAGAGTGGAAGGAAGGTATGGTGAAAAGTGGAGGAAAGAAGAGGTAGGGGGGGAAATGGCATATGTAGATGGGGAATAAGGATACAAGAAAGAACGGGGGAGGGAAAAAGTCATGTGACATGAAGGAAAGTGAATTGGGAATGAAATAAGAGGGAGGCAAAAATAGATAAGAAATCAGAGAGTGAAAATTAGGAGAGCACACGGAATGGAAGGAAAAAAGAGGAGGTAAGGTAAAGCGATGGAGGAAGGGAAAAGCACAAGGGAATGAAAAAAAAAAAAAAAGTAGAGGTAAGATAAAGGGATTGAGGAAGGATAAGCGAAAGGGTACGGTGAAGCATGAGGGATGACGAGGTGAATGTACGAATAAGCATGTAACAGAAAAGGAGGAGAGCGTATAAATGAGCACAAAGGAAACCAAACAGCAGCAAACCTGTTGGTCCTTTCGTGGCTGTTTAGTATAGGGCAAGTTGCATCTAACAAACCTATTCTACCAGTTAAGGACAAGGCTAGAAAAGCAGCAAGGCTCCCCCCAACCCACCAAACCCTCCAGCCGCAGCCGGCAGGAAATAGTAAGAAGGATCATCATGCAACATAGAAAAACTGCCATGGAAATTTCATAGGAAAAAGGGAAATAAAATTTAAACCTAGACTATGTACCTGAAAAGGAAGTACATTATTCAGTATTAATCAGTGTTGTTCAGCGTGTTACATCATCCGAGCTCTGAAGAGAATATATTTATAGAAGTGTTTTATTCAGGAGTAAACATATTAAGCTGGGCTTTAGAAGCGATCTATAAAGGTGAGTACTGTATCATCGTTTACTACACTGGATAGCAATTTGTTCCATATATTTGCAACCCTATTAGCCCTCCTCTTGTAACCTTAAAATTTAAAGAAGAAATGCTTAGCTTTATGCGACAGGAATCGTTTGCCAATTATTTGATTTTCATTGGCTCTAGTTAAACTGGAGTGATCAACTATGAAGTATTTAACAATAGCCATGTTATCGTGTCCTTTGAATATTTTAAATACTTAAGTTTCCTTGTAACCTGCGTGTAGTTAGGGTAAAGAGATTTGGGGCTTCTAAACGCTCCTCGAATGGTTTGTTTTTCAATCTAGGTATCATTTTGGTCAAAAAGAATCAAAGTTTTGGTCACCTCTTTCAAGTATCTCTATACCTTTCTTGTAAGAAGGCGACCCGAACTGGACACAGTACTAGGGAATTATATATTCGAACGGTCTACCAATGATTCTGATTAATTTGTTAGCTTTCTTAACAGTCTCCATACACTGTTATCTTGGTTTAAGATCATTTGCTATTATAATTCCTAAGTCTTTTTCATGACTGACAAAATCTATTTGAATATTATTCGTGGTGTAACTGGCTTTTCCATTTCTTTTTCTAGTGTTTAGCACCTTGCATTTACTAATATTAAAGTCACTCTGCCAGGTTTGGGCCCAATTTAACAGTCGATCCAGGTCACTCTGAATTCCCTGTCTCTATAAAGATGTGTCAGCTCTGTTACCAATTTTAATAATATTAGCAAATGTGGTTATTTTACAAATCAAACCCTAAACTATATCATTTATGTATATAAAAAACATAATAGGGCCAAATACTGAGCCCAGTGGTACACACTAGTAACATCTTTCCGGTCAGATTCTTTACCATTTATTACGACTCTCTGTTTATGCTCTGTAAGCCAGTTATCGACCCACTCGAGCACATTGCCTCTGAACCCATGAGCATTCAATTTTTGAAGTAGTCTTTTATCGAGAACTTTATCATTGTTTTTTTTTTGAAAATCGAGATTTACAATGTCATCAGATATGATTTCACCATATATATTGATTATATCACAAAAGAAATCCAGGAGATTCGAAAGACGAGAGCGATTTTTTTCGAAAACCATGTTGTGAATCTTTGATTAGATTATTTATTTCTAACTGCTAACCAAACTTATCTCTGGGTATAGTTTCCAACAACTTGTACACCACTGTAGTTGCCGTTTTTAAATGTCGGGGTTACATTTTCTAGTTCCAGTTCATGAGGCACCTTACTGTTTCCTAGTGATTTATTGAATAGCTCAGCTAATGACTTAGATATTTCATCCACTGCTTCTTGTAGAATGCGCAGAGATATTTTATCTGGCTCCAGTGTTTTATTCACTTTAAGTTTACCAATGGCAAGTCGTACATCATTCTCACCAACAGTAATGTCGCTTATTATGTTGCCCTCTTCTAAAGTAACAGGGAAAAACTGTTGGAATGGAATCTGTATTTTATTTTCAATTGTAAATACGAATGCAAAGAAAGTGTTGAGAATTTTAGCCATCTCTGTTTCATCTCCGGTACACTCTCCATTATCTGTGACTAGTGGCCCAATTGTTGGTGATATTACCTTCTTGTTTCTGATATAGCTGAAAAATCCATCTGGGCTGGATACACTGATTCATGGATTATGAGTTTCAAAGTTTTTCTTACTATGCTTTATTTATTTATTTTTTCGACGAAGACCATCATATATTTTTTTTATAACTTTGATTCTTTGTGGGAATATTATTTTCGTGTGCAAGTTGCACAAGCATTGTTGACCTAGCACACTCAAGCATGCTTTTTAAAGTAGGCTATTCGGTAACTTCTCATCTCCATATATTTTTAATGCCATTGACATTTCATGACTATGTACTTAGTCCTATGCTTTCTCCAGATCCGTGATGGCAGCATACAACTTTCTCTTCCTAAATACTTTTCCATTAAACATTTTGGAACGAATATCTGATCTACGCAGCATAATCCCTTCCTAAACCCCTCCTATTTCTCTAGCTAATTCTGTTATTTCCCTATTTCTATGGATAAGTATACCACCATACGATTATATTTTTCCTGTTATGCTGTGAAGACAAATAAACCTTTGCATGACACACACAGTTTTCTTTCCTCTTTTCCTTCCAATCTACCAGAACCCTACCCTCCTCCCTGGCATGTCTGAACATCTATCGCATCCATTCTTCCACTCTCTCTCCCCAGCATATCAACGTTTCAACACACTCTCCATGAAATCCGGATTCTTTCCCCCTTTTGACTTTCTTCATTGTCTCAACTACTTCCTTCCTGCTTATCTTTTCCTCACTTCTCTCCTATCTTCACCCAGCCATCCGTCAACCACTAATACTTGTGCTGCTCTCCTCTATAATATACTAAATCCTCAAAACATTCTTAATTCACGTGCTGTTATTTCGTATGGCCGAATTTTAAAGGGCACAACAGGCTTTCCAGCACATCTTTCTTAGGGATTTATTTTGCACATTAAACTATGGCACTCACTTGTCAGCGACATACAAGAGGATGGTGCGATGTAATATGCAGATAAAATCGCTTAGGAAGAAATGTTACGAACTGACTAAAACCACTTAAAAAATAACTGTGATCGGGAGGGTGTATGAGAGTAGAATGATTGTAAGAGAAAGAAGAGTCAGGCCAAGAAAAATGACGGATGGAGGATATTACAACTTTTCTCACATTTACTTGGTCGGGTTTGTTGTCATTTTGTCGCTTATAACACGCTTCTCAATGGTAGGAAAATACAGATTACTACGGCTCTACATCCTTCCTGTTGGCCAAGTTAATGTGAAAAGAGTATATGGTAGATGGAAGAGGAGAGAGTTGTAGATGGAGAGTGCGGTGGAATGACAAGGAAAGAAGTACAAACTGAGAGAGAGAGAGAGAGAGAGAGAGAGAGAGAGAGAGAGAGAGAGAGAGAGAGAGAGAGAGAGAGAGAGAGAGAGAGAGAGACGCAATTAAACACACCAAAAACATTAGGGAAAATGTGAAAATCCTCTACTGACTTAATATTACTTTTCTTGACAATGCAGATTTTCCTTAAGTTTCGTAAAACAGTGGTGTTGTGGATCATGCCTTGATGTTTGACTCTGAATAATCTCTCTCTCTCTCTCTCTTTGCCTCCTACGGTGGAACAATCAGGCTCTCCGCCCGGAGGAGGAAAATGTCGAAGGTGATGAACAGTAGTTTAT
The DNA here is from genome assembly GCA_018397915.1 of Birgus latro. Lineage (NCBI taxonomy): Eukaryota > Metazoa > Arthropoda > Malacostraca > Decapoda > Coenobitidae > Birgus > Birgus latro. Next base: position 4,606 of record JAGKTI010013614.1, read on the forward strand.
CTTCTCTCTCTCTCTCACTCTCTCTCTCTCTTCTTTGTAGTTCTTTACTTTTGCTCATTTCCTAGTTTATTACTTTTTCTTCCTTTCATTTATATTCCATTCCTTCCACCCCCGTTCTATTCCTCCTCCTTCCCTATCGTTTTATGCATTCCACTCACGTTGTTTACTGTTTTCTTTATTCTTCCATCGCTTTTCCATTCCTTTTCCTATTTTTCCTTTCCTTTCCTATCGTATAAACTCCTTGTTGGCCATTGTTTTTTTTTTCATTTTCTTTCCTTTATTTCTCTTTTTATCTCTCCCTATTCTTCACAACCTTTCGTTTCCACGCATTTTTTCCCCTTTTCCTTTTCTTTCTTTTCTTATTTTCGCCTTTTGCCCGAGCTTTCACTCCCCTTTCCTTCCAGTGGTGTTTTTCCCTAGTCATTGTACTTTTAACTTTTTCTTCACGTCCCTTCCACATTTCCAATCCCTTTCCTTCCTTCGCTTTCTTCCCCTTCCCTCTCATTGTCTACCTTTTTTCTGTAATTTCTTTCGCCCCACTTCTTTTCCAGCTTGAATATCGACCAACTCAGTCCTCTTTTTCTGTCTTCTCTTCGGTTCTTGATTTTTTTAACTGGATTTTTTTTTTTTGATTACCTCACTCATCTGCACGTTCTTTTTAAACGCTCTCCTCATGTGTTGTCTCTGTTTTATTACATGTTCTTCGCTACAGTATTACCAGTTTCCTTAATTCAATAATACCTCTGCGTATTCGTAATTGGTCTTTTTTTTATTTTGTTAATTCTCACCATCCATTTTTCCTCATTTTTATTCTTTTGTACCGTGTTTCTTCCTTGCAGTAAAACTAAATTTCTTGCTCATTAGAATTTTTAGCTTTTTACACCTCTTCACTTTTGCATCTTCCCAAATGCTCTTAAATTTTTCTTCTCCAGCATAACATTTTTTCGGAGCTTTAGTATTGGTTATTTTTATTCATATTTCAAACTGAATTCTTGTTGCTCTTTATAGCTTGTATTTTTTTCAGTTATCTGTAGTTCTTATCTGCTTTCCATTTTCTTCTATTTTTTCCCCCTCTCTTCCTTCCGTCATCTTTCCATCGTTCTAACATTTGGTAGGTCCTGCTTATTATCTTGATCTCAAGCCTTCTTGATCCTCTTTCTCTCCCATTTTCTCTAACCATCACCCATTTCCCCCTCTTTGTATCTCACTCCATCTTTAGTCTCCACCTCCCTCTGCCTTCCAAACATATTTTCCAGTACCGCTACCCTTCTATTCACTTCCACCTTTTGTGTCTGGTTAACAAGACTTCGTTTTTCCCCTGAGACGACGGAGGACCAGAGAAAGGTGCCTCTCCACCCAGAAAACAGAGGATGAGTTACAGGACTTGGCGGGGCAGCGGTCGAGGCAGGCTACTGAAGACTAATAAATGGTAGGAGGGAGAAAGGGGTCCAAATTTAGGAGCGCTTCCTCTTACATATGTTGACATGTTTATGATAAGGGGAGAGAGCCATATTACTAAACATTAAGTGGAGTACAGGAAATTCTTAAATTCATTAATGTGATACCTATGATTGTTAGATACGAATAACCTACATCCCACATTACAGAGGACACTCAGGTACACTTTATAAAGTCCAGGTTTGTTCTGTCTTCGTCAGGTGCTTAAGAAATTATTGCCAAATATTGGAGGCTCACCTTTCCTTTCTCACTCTAGATTGTTTTTCCCGAATATTTCATGTATTACAACAAAAATCTGCAAAAATAACTTCGAGAACTGTAACAAAAAAAGAAAATAAGGAGCACCCAGAGTATGGAACACCTACATCCAACAATTGGTGAACGGTCGGAATATTTACCAGTCGCGATAGCAAACCTGGAATTGTTTTCTGTTTGTCTGTGTGTCTGCGTGTCTGTTAGCACGATAACTTCGCAACCGCTCCAGATACCATCACAAAATTTTGCAAGTGTGTAGTAGGGGAAAAAATCAATCACGAGTTCGAAATTGGTAAAATTAGGTCAAAGTTTGTGTGTCTGTTACCACGATAACTTCGCAAACGCCAAAGGTATCATCACAAAATTTTACAGATGTTAATAAGGATGAAAATCTCATACGCGTTCGAAACTTGTGAAAGTACGTCAACGTCAAGGTCATATTCCGAGCCGAGCTAGATATGTATCGGCTCGCGGCTGGTGTGATTCCTCCACTGGGGGGGCTTCTAGTTGACTTTGCCTTGTGTCCGTGTCCAAGTTCCCAAAATCGAATTGTTCCATTATTTTCTTATCATCTTCCTTTACATAAGCTTTGGTCCAAATCGGTAAAAAAAAAAAAAAAATATAACGGGCTTTTCCCCCTTTGACCTCGACCCTCGACCTGTTCATCGAACCTGTTCATCCCTGCATGACCCTCATCCTTCCACCAGATGTGATTAGAATCGAATTGTTCATCCTTGCATGACTCTCAACCTTCTACCAGGTTTGGCCAAAATCGAATCAAAACTGTTTGAGGTATTGAGTCGAACCTTTGACCTCGACCGTTGAATGACTGTTGTCAAAACCGAATCAATTAATCCTCTTGCCTTACCAGTAACTCTTCCACCAAGACTTATTTAAGTTGGATAAAAATGCTTCATAAATTAATCCTGCCAAATGATCGTAACCTTTGGCCAATTATTCTCAAGAGCAGTAGGTCAACCCCAGGACTGGTCCTCAAGCCTTTCCCGCAAGGTTTATGAAAATTTTGTTACACACACACACACACACACGCACACACACACCACAGAGACACAGGAATAAGCACATACTCAGATACACACATGCACGTGCACGCAGAGAAAAATACACCTGCCTTACTACGGTACGGGTGTAAGAAGTTTGTTAGGGGCAATAGATCCAGCCACGGATGCAAAGTCAAAATATACATTTAATTACGAACATTTAACTCTTTTAAGTTGCTTATTACCTGTCACGCTCCGATTAATTATCATTAATGGCCCGCTTCGGTCAGGGGCTTAACTGGTGGTCCCTCTCGCATCCTGTACTTAGCTGCCCTCTGCCACCTCACCACACTTAACTGAAGCCTGAGCAGTTATGTTCCCCTGCGTGTTGAGACGGGTCACTGGGGGGGTAAGTTGGGAGCACGGTAAGGAATAAAAAAGAAGGGAACAAACTGCAAAAGTGTGACATGCTTAGCACTCAGCGTATTCCTAGGGAAGTCAGAGCATAATGTGAAAGCCATCTACCAAAAAGTAATGGAAAATGGCTGTGTTCATTTTAACCCAATAATACAAATATTACTGTCTTTTTCAAATTAGGTTAACGGCTCTAATCGTATATGGATGTACGATATACAAATGACTGCTTCCAGTTCCTTTACTGAAACAGTTTTAGTAATTATTTCGTTTCTGAAGCAATGTACTTTCTCACAAAATTCTTCAAACCGTTTCTACTTAGCACACTTAACCTCTTGGATACAGATTTTGTATGAGAGGCAATATGATCTTCTCATGGAAAATACTGAGATACTGAACGACAAGAATGATGAGAGGTGATGCAGCATTGAACTTGATATTGATGAATACTGAAGGATATGCCTCTGGAATATTTTCGCTGGTTTAAAGATGTTGGAAGCGAGAATTTTGGTGCACTAAAAAGAAGGTTTCTTTTACTCTAATCACAGATATGAGCCAGGTCAGAAATTAGGTGTGCTATCGCCTCATCCCTTGTTTACCGAAGTAATTGCTGTGATGGACGCTGTGAATTTTCTGAAGACTTTTATCTCATTTTTGAAATTTTTCAGCAATCATGGTTTATTATCCGGAGATTCTTATGATTAGTAACCTTTAGCAAATCTTGGAGCAAATCTGGAGACCTAATTGAATTTGCTTAGATAACGTTGCTCCTATGGCAACACATTAATACCGCCTACTGTCACAGCAACCCGCCCCACAGCTTACAGTGGCATAATCAAAGTAGCAAAAATCACCATCAACACAGCAATAAAGGTAATCAGTCACATTTACCATCAACAGTACCACCTGGGACAACAATAACAACACCACAACGCTTGCAACAAAACCTGCATTACTCATAACAGCAACACGCACAACCATTAGACACCACAGTCACTCACAGCAGCAGCACTCACAACAACTTACTAGCACAGTCAGTCTTAGCGATAACCACATCAAACAGCAACACCAACCCCACAAAACATACCTGTACCTTGATCCCCATCCACGACAAAGCCAAGAGGGGGTCCGCCATGTCTTTCCTCTTCTCGCAGCCTCCTGCTAACAGTCTCATTACGACTCACAACCACCACCACTACAACCACTTACAACAACAATAACACTCACAGCACCCTGCACCATCACACAGTCACTCAGTACCACAGTCAGTCATAACAACAGCAACTATACTAAGTTATAACAACATTCGCAACCAATTACTACGGTGCCACAATCAACTACCAAAAACAGCACACCCACATCAGTAACCACCACAGCCATCACCACAGTTGGTCTCGACAACCACAATCAATCATGTCTACCAACAGCACAAACATATCATTATAACACTCCCCAAAAAATCTGTCTTCTCCCCCACCCACGACAACTCCACAAAGGCGTTCGACCATGTGTTTTCGTGGCAGCGTCTCCCCCTCCGTTCGGTTCCAGTTAAGGAAGCGGTGGGCAACGCCTAACACCCGATAAGTGGGTCTGATGCCCTCCCCATCACCCTGCTTGTACAAATGGCACGGCAGCCTTGCATGTCCGAAGTATTCCCGTTCCTAAGGTATTTTGTCAGGCGCGTTGAGAGGTGAGATGTTGGGGATCCAAGTTTGAGCGTGACAGAGCATCGGACCGTCTATACTGCTATAATGGAGTTTTAATTCCATCAATTCTGTCACTCACTAACTACAAAAGGGTCTTGCTAAATAAGAACAAATTATTTTGGTAGGAGGAAAACAAGGTTATCAAAAACGTCGCTTGCTACAGTGGTTAAAAAGAAATGCTGTATTTAGAACGACAGTTAATAGTAATATGCCCCAGCATTCTTATTTAATAATTTTCAAACAGTGACGAGAATGATAATCATCATCATCATCTTACTCATGTTTATTATGAATACGTGAGGTGGGGGAGACCTAAAACAAAGCACTTTGATCTTCTTTCCGATAGAATGAAAGGCGCAAATTATTCACTTATACTTTTCTCCCTTAATATCGCCTTTGTGTTGTTGAGGATATGACTCCTCTTGCATGACTGTGGCAGCTCCTTTCCCTTTTCAACCCCCTCTTACCACACGAAAGGAATAACGTATATAAGCTAGATTACTTATTGTTTATACCCGGATATAGATGATGTGTTATTGAAACTTATCCCTCTGTATGCTGTGAAAGGAACACCACCCAACAACACGATACTTTATTATTTAATATCGATGGTTGCGTCGGTTCTGTTTTATTCATATGTTCCAAGAAGTTTTTTTTTTTACTTGTACTATGATTTCCATGGTTAGTTAGCTCTGTGTACTTTTTTCTCTCACACACACACACACACACACACACACACACACACACACACACACACACACACACACAAAGCGAATACTTGTACAAGGCAAAGACACAGTTACAAGCACATTCCTATGTACAACTTCAGTGAAGTCAGTGTCAAGTCCATCTGTAAACATCGTCATATACTCGTACACTGTCTCATATACGTCTGTCACCACTGGCACTTGCTACCAGCGCGATATCACTGAGTGGCTGCATAATGGAAATGGCTGTGGTAAGCATCTAGCCAAACTGGCAAAGCAAGCATCCAACAAACATTCAGCAGAATACGACACGCACAGTCTCTTCACAAAACAGGTCCTCAGCTCATGTCTACCTATGGAGAGATTCTGATAAAGAGGCCCTGCTCTAAGGTCTCGTGGGCAGCGGACCGGGAATCAAACAAAGCCAACTGGGTTCACGGTGCATTATACTCTATTCACTTAATGTAGCTATAAAATTGTCATATTTCCATCCTGAATGTTCAACTATAACAAGATATAGCTAAAATATGATGCTTGTCATGAATTAGATTTATGGAACGGATGCAGGGCCTGAGTGCTGTCTTACTCCGCCACAGAACTACAAGAAATAGACTGCAATAGCACGAGGAGCTTTACCTGAAGGACTCGATGCAAGGCTGAAATGAAGGAGTACACGGTGGAGGGTGACCAGGAGTGGCGGGGGAGGATGATAACGAGTTGTGACAGAGAGAGACTTTGCAGGAACCTTTGTTGCATTTACGATGGATACATTTTGAATGGTGTTAGCAAAGCGCATCGGCTGGGCTAAAGAAAAATCTGTAAAATACAATATATGTGGAGATAATTATGGCTAAGGATGAGTCAGGATTGCGAAGGCTTCTATGATGTGAATGGCTGTGTGACCTATTTCACTGGGCAAGTTCTTGACAGTTCTCCCACTTTCATACTTTCCTCGTTTCTAGATCCCACTTTACTCCATCTTTAGGTGTGACTAAGGGTCAGGATGATGATGAATGTCTGGTGGCAGATACATGACGGAAATGGTATTAGGTGAAAACAATTGTAGTTATATCGTAAATATTAATCATCATCATCATCATCATCATCATCATCATCAATCAGATCCTTTTCCCACTCAAGCACTGAGTAAGACAGAATCCTAAATACAGACAAAATACAAGGGTGGAAAAACAGTAGCATTTTCTATCTGACAAGATCTGACTGAGTAATGTAACATATACGAGTATACTAATCACCTCATTCAGCCCGATAACATCACACTAATGCCTTCCAGCCCACGGTTATTTGAAGCAGTATGAAACTAATATTCAATTTCTTATTTAACAGGTTCTTATGTTATCCAACAAATAACTCTTTCCCAAGATTTTCAGGCAGGCCAAATACCCGAAGCTCCGTAAAGCCGACTGAGGGTCGCATTATGAGTATCTTTAGCACTTTTGTAACACCTTTATTAATTCTGCACAGAACTCCACGGTATATTCAAGTACAAGATGTGTTACTGATGCAAACTGTGTCGACGTTAAAAAGACATATACAGCATGCAAAATGATATCATGGTGTAATATACAAAATATACGTCAAAGTAAGAGGTGCTGGGAACCTTCTTATCCCACAAATACGGGGTCTGTCATTGCACAGTCTAACCACACTAATTCATAACCAAGATTTTGCACTAGCTGTGCCAAGTTCGTATGATATATTACCATGTAAGATCCAATAAATAAAAAACGACAAACTTTACTGTCATTTATCACTATTATGGTCGGGACAGCTCTAGTAATATTTTCCGGCTCACTGTAGACGACTTTGTTCATAAGAGTGAATCATAGATGGCTATATACAACTCCTCTAATTGGAAAAGCTTCCTCGAAACCGAATAAATTAATTTTTTCAGCTAGAATTATATTGAATAATACATCACCGTGTTGAAGTAAAATATCCTGTACTATATCACGTACCCGACAAGATGAGGAGGAAACCTAATTTGTGTGTGTCACCCGAAACAAGGAACCTGAGAAACCTGTAATTTCAGAGCTAAGACAGTGTGAATTAGGGAAGGATGAAAACTGACAACCCCGCCATCATGTAGAGATTATCGCATTAAAAGAGACAGCCCAAGAAGTAATGGCCGAAAATGTCTGTCAGCGTTTCGTTCAGGGTAAATTAAACTGAGTGGACCACCCCTGAGTGAAGTGAGCTTGCCCTTACCATGATTAAGGAAATAAGCTGGATTCATATTACACCTGGACTACATCTTAATGCTTTCACTTGGCCTCTTTTTCAGTCTCTAATTTCGCTCTTGCTAACTCCAGACGACTTCATTCTTCCGTGGAGAATATCCTCGTAATGAAGAGCTTCACTTTTGTTTTATTCCGGCTACCGCCAAATAATGCAATTCAGTTGAAGGAGACCATTTTCCTCTAACGAGCTAGAGTTTGCCTCCATTGGAGCACATACATCCTTTTATCATCACATTCTTTGCTGCTGTTCTTATAACCCTTGGATTAAAAAGTATTTCATGCCATGTTTCTTTTCTACTCCCCACATGAACTCACGATTTTTTTCCCTTATATACATTAGCCACCCTTTTCTCCCTATCGACCAGTTTCCTTTTCATACTTATATATACTGTGAAATATTTAGTTTTTTTCTTTTATGTATCCACATCTCTTGGTATCAAAATCTTTCTCTCCTCTTCCGATTCCCCATTCATGCTTTCAAAGACCTTGAGTAACTTAGCAGTTTTACACCTTCCTCCCAGTTTACTCCCTCATTAGCTGGACGAAAATAATGTTGACTTAGATGCTGTCACACAGGACCAACAGTTCACCACGAAGTGTTTTTTTTTTTTTTCCAACTTCGTCTTGCCTCTCTCCTCGCCATATATTCTGTTTTTGTTTGCCATGCCATTCAGTCATTAAACGTTTTGCACCGATGAGCTTCTGTGAATTAATCTATTTCGTCTGTATGCTAGGCTGGAATAATTTAAGAAGCTCTTAATACTTCTCAGCTATCTCCCTCTCATTATCAAATCATATCAACCAAGTAAGACAGTTGCAGGCGATCTTGGACATCGCTACTTCCAAAGCAATAACAAAATGAATATGGCAAATACTCGTAACAAAATTCGAATTTTCGGCCCACCTCAGGCAAACATCAGGAATTACAAGTGTCCTATGTAGTCAGCACGACTTGATGAAAAGAAAAAACAGAACTTTATTAAACCATAAAACTAATTAAAATCAAGTAAAATCAACCCTCCTCCCCGTACAGAAGCTCAAAGAGAAATGCCAAGAACCACTCAGGGAAGACCCAAAGTAACCTACCCAAACCCCCAACTGAAACAACACTTGTCTGTTCGAACACTAAACTCAAGTCCCCCAAACTGAAGCAAAGAAACCAACACCACCTATAGGTTCGAACAATGAATCCATTAAGTACTATTAGCCACAATAATTTCTGGCCTATACTTTTCTATTAGAAATTTTTTCCCGAGTAAAGCATCAGCTGAATTGATGAATTTAGTTACTACCTGAAAATCATTGTAAGAGAAAGCAATTCAGCTGATGCTTTACTAGGGGAAAAATTTCTAATAGAAAAGTATAGGCCAGAAATTAATGTGGGTAATAGTACTTAATGGATTCTTTGTTCGAACTTATAGGTGGTTTTGGTCTGTTTGCTTCAGTTTGGGGGGTTTGAGTTTAGTGTTCGAACAGACAAGTGTTTTTCAGTTGGGGGTTTGAGTAGGTTAATTTGGGTTTTCCCTGAGTGGTTCTTGGCATTTCTCTTTGAGCTTTTGTACGGGGAGGAGGGTTGATTTTATTTGATTTGAATTAGTTTTATGTTTCAGTAAAGTCCTGTTTTTTTTTCTTTTTATCAAGTCGTGCTGACTATACAGGACAGTTGTAATTCCTGATGATGGTGGGCCGAAAATTCGAATTAAGTTAAGAGTATTTGCCACATTCAGATCATATCACTTCCGTCGATTCATCTTTCCTTTCATCGCTTTCTGTTAGCTCTAGGTTTGCCAGGTAGCATTTCGCCCTTTCCTTCTTAACTATACCCTTTATTATTGGATTATTTTAACCCCATTCCAGCTGACATACTATAATTCTTTCTACATTATTGATTCTACCATATCATGCAATTAAAATTAATATGTCCCATAGCTTTCTAGTGTCTTTGTTTTCCATATCTTTCAGAGTTTGTTTATCTGTTTTCCACAAGCTCTTGCGTTATTGCTTATAATTCTATTCTCATCCCCTCCTTCATCTGTATCCATGAAAGATTTGTGGAAGCTTACTGTATGTAAACTTGTCTCAAAAGTCGGGAATTATAATATGAAAATCGGCCTGTTTGACCATATTTTTTATTTTATTCACTCAGGATACAAAAACTATGAATCACGGTAAAAGAATAAAAAATAAAGCCCATACGCAAGATAAGCTCAAGAGTGTGTATGAAGAAAGCCCGTGTTCTAATCCCTTTACTGCATTTTCTTCACCATATTAATGTTGTCTTTTGGCTGACTCCTGTCACTGGTGATCCCAAGAAAAAAGGATGTCTACGCATTTTGTCCATACTCGGTAACAAAACCCCTCTCCTGACACCTCCGGCCCCCAGTATACTCTCCTGGTCTTCCCTCTCCCCTGTGTATGCAACCCATCTCTCATACACATTCACGAAGCCTCCTCCACAATCGCTGCATTATATTAATTTTATTTATTAACCAGCGAAACCCTAATTCCTCTTTCTGTCTCCGCAGTTACCTTTGGCGCGGGTTTTGGCGACCGCACAAACCATTTACATTAACATTTCCATATAATCCTTAATAACTCCTGTATCTCCCTAGTGAAGCTTACCATGCTGGAGATTTTTAAGGATAGGATGCAAACGAGTCAGTCGTGGAAGCGACTTGTAATGAGGCTCAGGGCTGATATTCTAGATGGCTTTAAAGGCTTTGAAGCACTTCTCCCTCAAGCCCTATGTTTACCATTATACTTTGACATATATCTCGCATGTTTCATATATCTTAAGTAACGTCCCAATTTACACAACTTTCAGGCAAAAATATACTGAGCTAATGTCACTTACAGTCCGGTAACCATTCTTTCCTTTCCTTTCATAGCCCACAACCAAGAATTCTTCCTCCTTCCTTCGCCCTCCGTAATGCACCCTTCCGCCTAGATTAGCCTGGCAAATGCCCTGGAGGAGGTAGGGTTGAGGAGAGGAGGCGGGAACTCTGAAATAGATGCACTGTCGGAGAAGAAAATGGGGTGAGAAAATTAAGTGCAAAGAGAAGGGAGAGTGGTAGTTAGGGAGAGGGAGACGACGTTGGGTAATGAAGGTGACAGTGCTGGTGGAGAGAGAGAGAGAGAGAGAGAGAGAG
>JAGKTI010013615.1:10399-22779 GCA_018397915.1 Birgus latro
GTATCGGAGCTACAACAATTCAAGTAAGTGATGATGCATTAGGGGAGTGGGTTGACATTGATAATGATGAACCAGTGACATTATCGCTTAATGATGATGAAATCATTGCATCAGTGATTGATAAAGGTAAGTCAGATGATGCTGAGAGCAAGGAAGAGGAAGAACCGGAGCCGAAAGTGTCATGGAGAGATGGTGTGAAAGGTCTGTCACTGTTTATCAAGTTTGCAGAACAGTGCACGTACATGAGGGCTCTTGATGTTATGTCTTTTCACTGCATTCAAAATGAGAGTTTGCTGCAGAGAGGAAAGAGTTGTAAGCAGCGAGACATACGAGATTTTATGAGGGTAACCCCTTCAGTCTCTCAACCATCGCCACCAAACACAGCCTCTCTGACTGCCATCAGTTGATTCAGTAGTAGAAGTTGCCGATGATGAGACTGATGTTGATATGTGCCAAAGGCCCAACACTAATGCATAACTTGTTTTAAGTGAAGATATAAGTGTCTGTGTAAGTGTACCATAGATGTAAGTGTACTATAGGTGTTTGAATAAAGTGCAATGTAACAATGAATAAAGTGAACTGTAGTAAGTGACGGTATTTACCTGACAACCAACTCTCCATCAGTACTAGCACACTAGGATCAACACACTTCACCTTGTTTTTGGGATATAGGTAAGCAGAATTGAATTTTGTTTTTAAGTATTTATGGGTATCCCATGAGTAATTATAAAGTCACCTTCCTGTTTATGGCACTCTCCCATATCCAGAACACCCTTGGTCCCATTGATGCTGGAAAAAGGAGGTTCTACTGTATAAAGCCACTTCCAAGCCCCAGGATTCCAGGGGCAAGATGAGTGAATGGAAGTGTGGCCCATTGGATTGGGCAAACTTGGGCTGTTTGGACGTTGCTACTCCTCACCCTGCCCTAGAGTGGGAAAGGAAGTCCGGATGATGATGATGAATATTTCAGATTTTATTGAGATTTAGTCAGAAGTCATTTATTGATGTTATTGTAGATTTTCTTAAGTTGTTGGTAAAAATGCAGGCCTTCATTGACGTTTTTTCAGATCTTGTTAAGATGTAGTCAGAAAGTCAGATCATCATTGATATTTTTTGGAGATTTTATTAAGTCTTACCCAGAATACTGTATCAGAGCTTGAATGATGTTATCACCGATTTTATCAGGTCAAAGACAGAACAGCAATCATTGATGTTATAGATTCTGTTAAATCTAAGACAAAATCAGTCCTTTATATTGATGTTTTTGCAGATTTTATTACCCAATGGGGCGGCCTGCCACTCAAGCAACACAGGAGGAGGCTGTAGCACGTGTAGCAGCAGTATTCAGGGAGGAGGGAGGGCAGATCACAAGGGAAAATATGGAACCCCTAATGCGTGCTTGCCAGCTGCCACTGTACTGGAAGGCACCGCTCTTCATTGCTGCTGGCGGGGACAAGTTGGGCTACCTCACACAGGAACAGTTTACTGACTATTGGAGCAGGTGTGTGTGTGTGTGTGGCATGCATGTGCACATGCATGCATCCTTATGCATGCATGCAAGCATGTGCATGTGTACTTCTGGATTTTGATTGTGTTGTCAATAAAGTTGGCTAATCATCTACCTGTACTTGTACTGGGCTGCAGTAGCCCTGCCTCAGACCTCTACACCTTGAAGGGGGCATTATGGGACTGGTTATTATGATTTTTAAAAAGAGATCTGTTCCTCTTATAGTATTTTAGCATTTAACTGTTACAGTTATGTGAAATTCTTAAGTGATTAGTGTAATACAGTATACTGTTCAATAAGTTCACTGTCCCAGGCTTAAATGGTTTTGTTGACTGTAGTAGCGTAGCACAGGGCATGTGGTGAATAAGGATGTTGTGAGATAAGAAAGTCAGGACTGTGGCAAAGACTTAGTGTTTTGTAAGTCATGTGCTTATTGTTGAACTTGGTTAAAATTTAGTTAATCGTAGCATAGTAGTGCATTCACTCTTTTCTCAGTAGGTACTGTGCCTACATAAGTGCTGACATTTATGGAAGTCATTTAAGGATAGTACTTTATCATCAGAGCTATTTTAACTCGTTTCCTCAATCTTATTTACAGAGTGGTGGCAACGTGCCATGATGCAGCATCTCGCTTTGTTCGTGTTCTGAGTCGGGGTGTACGCAATTATCTGCTGCCAGAAGACTTCCTCAGTATGATCCAGGATGTGGTTGACACTCACCCTGGCCTTACTTTCCTTAAGGAGGCCACAGAGTTCCACTCCAGATATGTCCACACGGTTGGTGACTCATCTGTGCATAACACACCACAGTTTTTATAGCTCAGTCACTCTAATACTGTTTTTATTCCACCAGATACATAATTTCAACATTCATCCAGTGTATTATGACCAGAGTGTTTTGGGTACTGCAGACTGCGGTACTATTTTTATTCTGCCATGTCTTATCTTGGTTTTCCTTTCTTCATTTTTCCGTTAGTGTTACTTTTGTGTACAGTACTTCCTTCATTAACCTTTGATTACCTCCACCACCAGAAATGGATAGAGGTCATGTTTTCACCCTAGTCTGCCTGTCTGTCTATCCAGTGATGTACACACACACACACACACACACACACACACACACACACACACACACACACACACACACACACACACACACACACACACACACACACACACACACACACACACACACACACACACACACACACACACACACACACACACACACACACGTCGGACGTATATCACTGAGCTCCACTCTGGGGATACCTAAGTTATATCTGCTTATGGATCAAGCTTGTTAAGTAAATAGACTAGAGAGAACTTTTCAAATGGAAATAGATGAAATCAAGAATGAGCTATGCAGAAAGAAGGAAAAAAATGAGGAACTAATAAAGGATATAAACAGAAAAGCCACAACAGTAGATGAATTATCAGCTGAGATAAATTCACTGAGAATGAAGGCTAGTGAAATGGGATGTACAGTTGTCAACCATGAAAGAATTATCGATGATTTCGGAAATGATACGGAGAAAATCAGGCAAGCAAGCTGTTTCATAGACCAAAGTAGTAATGCTGAAGAGAAAATAATGCAGGTAAATGAAATGTGAGAATTACAAAGATGAGGCACAAATTATGTACTGTATGCTGAAATTGGTGAAAGTAAAGAATGATGTAGATACAAAGGTAGAAGAAAAAAGCATAAGAAAGGAAGTGAAAGAAATCATAAAAAACAACCAAAAACTAGTCAGGGAAGCTGTAGAGATTAACCGATCTATAGTAATCAGTGGCATAGGTGAAGAAGAAATAAAAAAACAGAATCTCAAGGGACAAAAAGGAGATGGAAAATATAATGAACATACTGAAGTTACACACTGTAACATCACCCACCATATTTGCCATGACTGACCAGCTTACATACAGGTACATGTCTTGGGCACACTCAAGGCTGTATGCTTCAGCGAAAAAATATGGATTCCGCAATTTCAGGGAACAAAATGGAACAAAAATGTTTCCTAATCAGAAAAAAATTACTCTTTCATCTATGTGTTCTCATAAGTTAGTATTCAGTTCCACATTCTTCGTTCGATTTCGCGCTTTCCAACAAATTTCACACTGATTGAGCACACAGTTATCAGTCCTTTCTTATGTCTTAAGTTCTACTCACACTTTGCAGCAAGTTTTTTTTGTGTGTATTTGAGTGTCGAACAAGGACGTTGACTCTTAGTCCTGCCGTGTGATCAGCCTCAGCCACCCAGAAAGCAGCGCATCTTCATGTATGCACGGATCTATGAGATAATAATGGAGTTAGAGCAGGGAATGAGGTAGGTAGAAATGGTGAAATAGCATGGCATGAATGCAAACACGATCAGAATGATTTGGAAGGATCAGGAGAAGATAAAGATGGTGTGTGAGAACCCTGGTGATGTGAACCTGGCAGCAGTGAAAGTTTGTAATGTAGTCCTGAAGCTGACTGAGAAGGTCCTAGGATGTTATGTAGAGTGCCAGAGAAAGAACTACAGAAAGTCATGATATAAGAGAAAGCAAAACTTTATGACAACATTGGGAGTGGGGGGAGAGTGCTGAGGAGCTACACATCAACAGCACATGGGTACCCTGCCTAACATTTGTTTTTGTTAATGCTATTTTAATACCATTCTTGTTGTTCATTACAATAGCTACAGTAGATGCTCGATGTAACGAACTAATTCAGCCAACCCTCATTCTGTTATCTCGAATTTTAGCCAAGGCTCAGTATAAAGGAAAGTTTTCCAGTATTTCAAGCTATTTTCCTCTAAATCCTTGAAGCCAACCCAAACCATGCAAACTCTCATAGCTACACACAGCAGTCTGAACCCATAATTAATACCCCCAGAAATGCATTACAGTACTGTGTACAGAATTTCCTTAATGGAATTATGCTCAGTTTAGTGGAAATTTTCTGTTAAAGAGGGCAAAAATACCGGGGAAAAATAATTCCATTATCTCCAGCTTCCGCTGCATTGAAGTTTGTTAAGTGCAGCATATACTGTATATCTTTTACAGTAGGTAGGGGCACTCACCATCCACTCACTCAATGTAGTGCTGCTATTGGGTGACTGCCCATTCCTCTCTTCCATCTTTCCTTCCTTCCTCTTCTGTCTCTCTCTCCTTCATTCTTTCCTCTTCCTTCTGTCTATGGGTGACTCTGCACTGAGTGACAAGTTAAATGGTTTTCTGTACACCAGGAAACTATTTACCACAGTCGGTGGTAACCATATAACCAAATTATGGCACCTGGTGGTTTAGTGAGTAATTAAGGCATTCCAACTGGATTGAGCCTGTGCTGGTTTATATCCAAGGGGTGGTTGGGGTTTATTGCTCACGTAATGCCACTCAGGGATGAGGGAGGCTGGTCACGCTCACCTTAAATGTCAGGACCAACTTGCCTAGCCCCTGGCTCCTACGCTGTTCATGGGGCAACATGGGATAAAATGATGATGATGATGATATCTCTTACAGTGATTTACCTGACGGTGGGTATAAGCAGGGGGTAATTTATGTGGGGTAGGTTGGTAAGAAGTAAAAGTGAGAGTTTCAGAAAGTCACCAGAACACATCGTACTATTATACATGCAAACATATTGTTTTTAGTGACGCGGGTTTGAGTAGCATGGTCCTTGTCCAGTTCCTGTTGTCCGCGTTACTCTATGATTGAGTAAAATGAATGAACCTCAGGCATCAAATCTTTAACCAGTATGATGATTTAGGTAATCCCTTGAAAAATTGTAACGGAATATTAAATTGTTTATTGTGCTACATCCTAATTTTGTAAAAAAAATATATATATATTTTAATATAAGTAGCTGGCTTTGTACAGTAGCCTTTTTTCAGTGTACATTGTGTGATTGTAAATGTTATGTAATCTCATTCTTTTGCAGGTGATAGCTAGAATATACTACTGTGTAAATAGATCTTGGTCTGGAAGAATAACACTACCAGAATTGAGGAGATCCAACTTACTACAGGTTAGTGTTAATATAGATAAGTTTAATCATCACTGGTAGTAATAGTATATGGTTATGGATCCATGTTTTTCAGTTGTCCTGTATTTTGTTGATACATGTAGTCATATTTTTGTAGCCAGTATGCACCTTGAATGTGTATTTCTTTAAGGAAACTCAGTTGGTTGAGTACTGCACTGTTGTCTAATGGATTTTTCATTAAATTGTGTTTACAACAATCAGTGGTGGGCAGCACAAACGAAAAAGGACCTTGTGCAAGCGCAATGCGCAATCCACAGTTCACTACCTTGCGCAGGCGCAATGCGCAATCCACAGTTCACTACCTTGCGCAAGTGCAATGCGCAATCCACAGTTCACTACCTTGCGCAAGCGCAATGCGCAATCCACAGTTCACTACCTTGCACAAGCGCAAGTGCGCAATCTGACTAATATTTAGCTTGCGCAATGTCGCAAAGCACAAGCGCAAACCATTTGCTTATATTCATGGGAATTACTGTAAAATATTAAGATATGTACCTAAATTAGCATACTTACGTACTTACTTTTACTTATTATTATTTTCTAATATCTGTAATTTGCGCAAGTGCGCAATCTAATATTTAGCTTGCGCAATGTTGCAAAGCGCTAGCACAAACCATTTGCATATATTTGTGGGAATTACTGTAAAATATTGAGATATTTAAATAAATTAGCATACTTACTTTTATTTATTATTATTCTATCTATCTATTGCCAGACGCCTTAATCCCGTAAGAGGTGGCCACTGGCCACAAACAACATATCACCTCCATGTCACCCTGTCCCCTGCCATTTCACTTCCCTGCTCCCAGCTCACATCCCCCTCTCTCACATACCTCTCCACTCCATCCCTCCATCTCATTCTTGGCCTCCCCCTCCTTCTCACTTACATACATTCTCCTCGTTAGTCTCTCACTCCCCATCCTTTCCACGTGGCCAAACCAGCTTAATGTGTTTTAATGCTTCCTATCACATCCACGTCCACACCACAACGATCCTTCACTTCATCTGTCAGTCTGTCTCGACATGCTTCTCTCAAATAACTCATTTATTTCCACTGTCTCGGTCATTTGAATTTCATACTCTGCATCTGGCTGCCAAGACTGGGCAGTACAGCCGGTACTCCTGGTACTGGGGGCATCCATTACTGACAAATTAAACTGAAATTATTTACTGTGAAATAAACTGATTCACTTCACACACTAAGTGACTAAGGCGATAGGACTGGAGCAAGGCGTTGTTAACTCGTGGAAGTTCATACTAGGAGTGAGCGGAGCGGAGAGGGAAAGCTGTGATGTTGCTAGGTTTACTTTTATCTGCATTTTCTCAAGACGTATTATTCAATAGTTTAATATAGATATACAATAGCATATGCAATTCCTTACAAAAATTATTAAAACATGTTATTTAAATCAAATATCCACAGCCTAATAAATTATTTGGCTGTGGATAATTAATTTAAATATTATGTTTTAATTATTTTTGTAAGGAATTGCATATGCTACTCTTAATAAATAATGTATTTTTAATTTATTATTTTTTATTAATAATAGTGTTGAAGCATTTTAAGGAATGCTACTACCCTCCCACCTCCCCCCAACAATCCAGCCCTCGCGACCCGCCCAAGCCTCCCCATCCCTTGTCCAGCCATGTGGGCAGCTCCCAAGACCACGTGTTCCACAGGACATGTGCGCAAGGCAGGTTTGCAAGCGCAATTAAATTTGCGCCTGCGCACCTGCCTTTTCATGTGCAAAAGTGCAATATTGCGCATGGTCTCGTGCGGTGCGCAATGTGCAAACGACATTCACCGGAGCGCAAGGGTACACAATTGCGCTTTGCGCAAGGCCTTGCGCACCTGCCCAGCACTGACAACAATAAATGTTTTTGTAAAATGAATTCTTCCTGTAGACACATTACTGTATGGTACAGTGCTGTAGGTCGATATTTCTGTAATAGTGTCTTTGTTACCAGAAGGTGTTGATACATTACACTGAATTATCTCTTAGTTAAGTTGGAGCCTCCAGTGGTTGGGTCAGTAGCTTATGCATCTACCAGTACTCCTAATCTGAGTTCAGTCCTGCTTGAGGGTGTACTTTTAAGAGTGCAGTAGTATGACCTGTCAAGTATTCTTACATGTCTGCACCATGTCATGGGTCCCGTGATAGACAGTGGAATCTCCTAAATTGAGGTCTTATGAGACTGGGCATAGGCCGTGATTTGAGAATTTCGTGAGTTAGAAATAACTAATCTTATGGGGAAAATCACTTATGAGTATGTCATCTTGGAAAAGTTGACCCCCTTATCCCCAAACCTACATGAAACTGGTCAAAACCCATATCAAACTGGTCACCAGCAAACATTAACAACCAGGAAAAAAAGTAGTAAAACATATTTAATGGAAATGATCAGTGTTGTATGATTCTTGCTTGACTCTGACTGACAACATTGTTTGAATGGACAGGGGAATGGGGAAGAAGTTCAGGACTATCCAGCCGTGATCCTGTTAGACTGAAGACGTTTATGCTGTGCCTAACCTATACTAACTTATATTTTGGTCATAAGGCAGTTTAGCCATTTGCCACATTAGGCTGCTTCGGTCGAACTGGTTTATGGCCAAAATGACCAGGATGCAGGGGGAGGGGTTCTGAGGCTTGAGCTGGACATCAGCCTTTCAGCACGAAGCAAGTGTGCTGCTGTCTCATGCTGCCACCTCTGTGCCGCTTTCTCATCATCATCCTTCCTCAGGAACCCCTCAAAGTTCAATGTGGAGGTAACAGAAGTGGTGTTGTCATAGCTCTCAGCTGCCTCCATGTCATCATAAGAGCCGTTAATTCGCTTTGCTTACCAAATGGGCGCGGCTCTCCATATTTTCTAATTACATGAGTCTTTCACAGGTTGCTTATTATTTCTGGATTACCATAGCTACTGGGCATTTTTATGAACTTACCTCTGAAAGTTGTTAATGAGGATTTAGAATGCATGATACACTGACACATCCAGTCAGAGTGGTGGTTGATAACACGGTCAGTTGGAGAGATCGTTCGTAAACACTGCCGAATGTGACCTGCCAGCGTCCTTGAATACCCCAATTTTGTTTTTTTCCACTCACTTCTTGCAGTCACAATTCAACAGTTAATTATCTGTATTACATATGTTCCAAAGTTACAGTACTTGAGATCATGCTTGTTAATATAGGTGGAATCGTTTCCATATTTTCTATTGAAATGAGTCTTTCACAGGTTACTTTTTATTATACCTACATTACCAAAGCTACTGGGCATTTTTATAAACATTCCTCTGAAAGCTATAAACTAGGATTTAGAATGTGTGATACACTGACGCATCCAGTAGGAGTGGCGGTTAGTAAACAGTGCAGCCAGTTGGAGAGATCATTTGTAAATACTGCTGATGGCAACCTGCCAGCTTCCTTGAATATCCCAATTTTTTTTTTTTTTTCCACTCACGTCTTGCTGTCACAGTTCAACAGTCAACCCGCCCTATCTGGGCAGATTTTTAACCAATGACCTCCCCCAGTCCCAGCAGATTTTCATTTTTGTTTTTGTTTTTTTTTGTTGCTAAAACCTCCGCTTTTTGTGAGAAACATCGAAAATTCATAGAGAATTCGCTCACCTGAGCTTTAAAATGCCAGTACAGGTAACAGTACCCTCACCTGGCTGTGTTTTGTATGGGGCCTGCCTCTAGAGAAAACAAGTTCTATGGGAGGGGTAACTAGTCCAAACCACTCATAATAGGTATTTATTTATTTATTTACTTGGTACAAATTTATTTGTGGTAGGTGAGGGCACTCACCAACCACTCACTCGATGTAGTGCTGCTCTCGGGTGTCTGCCCTTTCCTCTCCTCCATCCTTCTTTCCATCAGTCCTCTTCGTCTTTCTTTCCTTCATTCTTTGCTTGTCTTTTTGCCTACGGGTGACTTTACATTCCCTCTACTGTCTTTCTTTCCTTCATTCTTTCCTCATCCTTCTGCCCTCGGGTGACTCTACACTGAATGACAAGACAGATGGTTTCCTGTACACCAGGAAACCATTTACTACGCTGGGTGGTAACCATATAACCAAATTTTGGCGCCTGGTGGTTTATGGGTAATTATGGTGCTCCAATCGGATTGAGCCGGTGAAGGATTATATCCAAGGGATGGTTGGGGTTTATTGCTCACGTAATGCCACTCAGGGATGAGTGAGGCTGGTCACTCTCATCTTAAATGTCAGGACCAACTTGCCTAGCCCTGGGCTCCTACGCTCCTCTGGGGCGACATAGGATTGGATGATGAGATGAGATAAGATTGTACAAATTTATATGTAGTACAAGAGTATATTAGCTTTCACACAGTAATACAGGCAATATAAGTGTTGTTTCACTCACCAAACACATCAACATACCGCACCTTTTTTGGCGGCATTACCTGATCATCATTTCTGCCTGTTTCTTCCTCTAACGCTATGTAAACTTTGTCCTCCACATTGTCATCGATTGGGGAATCACTCTGGCCTTGAATTTCGTACTGTGGTGCGACATGTCTTTACTGGCCAGGTCACTGGTAACAGGTGAGTTGCCGAGACAGTGGTGTGCAAGGGGGGGGGGGTCACCTGGGGTAAGGCATTGTCCCCGCCTGGCATCGGGTAGAGGAAGGTGTCCCGTGCATACGTACCAAAAATCACACGTGAAATTTGAAAAATGTGCAAATGACGGACCTTGCAATTGCGGCGCATTTATGTACATCAGTGGGAGTCACAGTGACAAAATGTTTTGGCACATATCTACATCAGCGGGAGTCAGCGGGTTAACTGTCTGTGTTACATATGTACCAGAATTATAGGTGGAATCGCCTTGCCCGTCTAGTGAAGAAATGAGTCTTTCACAGGCTACTTTTTATTATTCTTGGATTACCACAGCTACTAGGCATTTTTATAAACATACCTTTAAAAGCTGTAAATGAGGATGTAGAATACGTGATACACTGATGCATACAGTCGGCGTGGTTGGTAAACAACTGATATTGCAAAGTGTTGCATGATGTTGCTGCATGTTCTGAATTTGCTGTTTAGATATGCGCGATATGGGAGATTCCACTGTATACAGATTCTTTCATTCACAAAAACAGCTATTGCAAGTACATTTCTCATTTTACACTCCAAAAGTTTTCCACCTCTGTACTCATGTATGAAGCATTGGGTGGGGACAGGTCACTTCTCCAGTGACAGAAACTATTGCTCCTTAGCCTTATGGATCAGTCCCCCATCAAGACCCATAAAACACAGTATTAACATGTATGGTAGAGCTGCCTGCCCATGTCAGGTGTATGCAAGCTGTTGTTACGATACTTGCATACACAGTTAATTAAATTTTATTAAATCAAATTATGGCTTCATCAGGTAATCAGCTACCTTGAGGAAGAGGAAGACATCAACCAGATAACAGACTACTTCAGCTACGAGCACTTCTATGTCATCTATTGCAAGTTCTGGGAGCTTGACACTGACCACGACCTTTTTATCGACAAGCATGACCTTGCCAAGCACAACGAGCGAGGTCAGTATCAGGGTTGGCACTGACTGAATCAAATTGATTTAATCATGTGATTTAATCATTTTTTTTTTTTTTTGCCCAAAAAATCATTGTTTTTATTTTTCTGATATTTTTATCTAAAAGTTAACAGACATAATATCTGAAGGTTTATAAAAGTTGTGTAAAACTTTGTGTTGGCATTCATTTATTCAGATATTTAAGCATTAAGTTAGCAGATTTTGGAGAATGGTGCCATTAGAAAGTACTGCATTTTATGACAGAAAAAATATTTTTACATTTGTGTAACTTACTGAAATTATTTGTACATCTGAAATAATGAGCTACAAGACTAGGTAGGCTATGCTTGGTCACTTAAGGCCACATCATAGTAATATCAGCTTAAGATTTTTCTGTGTGGTAATATAATGGGCTTTGGAATATACTGTCTTGATTACCACTGGCAGCTCAGCCTTAACCAGTAGTGTACAGACAGGACTTAAACTAGTATGTATCGGAATTCTGAGCCGTGGCTTTCAACTTAAAGCCAGATCATAATAATATCAGCTTTAGATTTTTCTGTGTGGTAATATAATCAGCTTTGGAATATGCTGTCTTGATTACCACTGGCAGCTCAGCCTTAACCAGTAGTGTACAGACAGGACTTGAGCAGTACGTATGTATCTGGATTCTGGGCAGTGGCTTTCAGCCTGAACATCAGTGGATAGAGAGGACATAACAGTATTCATTTTACTGCTTTTGAAATATTAGCTATATAATAAACAGAAAAATAAAAAAAAATTGAATAAATTAAAAATCATTGATTTTTTTATTTTTGTGAATAAAAAAAAAATCAACCCTGGTCATCATATATATACAATACTTGATAAATACGTATGTATATATATATATATATATATATATATATATATATATATATATACATGTATATGATCTTGTTGTACAGTAGTTAGTTTGTATTTTATCTTAACTGTGAATTTGAATTATAACTGGAGCTTTCCTCTTATCAGACTAACTTCTTCTGATGCGTATCTTCTAAGCTAAGTAAGCTGTCTGTCCATAACAAGAGTATAATTTAAAGAGAAGTCATCATACTAAGTGTTAGTGTTCCAGCTGAGATAATGGAATTGTTCTTTATATCATACATTTTGTATTAGAAGTGTGTGTGATGGATCCTAACATTTGAGAGAGGACAGTGTACTAAATTGTAGATAATTCTTTCATTCACATATCACCATAGATGATCAGGGCTTAATTTTGCTGTGCATTGCCATTTTCCACGACAGTTTATATATACATGTATA
>JAGKTI010013616.1:11665-22776 GCA_018397915.1 Birgus latro
TTTTTTTTGAGTATGGATTCCAAACTACAGTAAAACCTCAATATAACGGACTTCAATAGACCGCAATTCGCTTTTATCAGACTCAAGGAGCTACCTGATTAAACTCTTATATATCGGAAAAAGTCCGATAAAGCCAGAAAGCAGTCCGGACTGCCTGACCACTTAAGCTATGTTCACCACAATAAGACAAGTAAAAGACATGTTTTTCAGTGTACAGTACAGTATTATTATACCATTTGATTAATTTAGTGAAGGTATAACACAGTACAATACTGCAATGGTGGTGAAAACCACTGATGCAATCCGGACTAATGTCTGATATATCAGAAAAATTTCGGATTAGCAGGGTTAAGTCCGGATGTAGCTTCGGAATTTCGCATTTTTCGGACTGGCTTGGGCCCCAATTAGTCCATTATAGTGAGGTCTTACTGTACCTGGAAATCACTGAATATAGTTTCTAGTGACAATATGAGGCACTGGTATTCATATTACGGGATGTCGGGAAGTGTAAAGTGGAGACTTAGTTACCCAACTTCAGAAGTCTCCACAAGTCCTACGGTAGTCGACGAGTGCTAAAAAAAAATCCCAGGAGAAAGCTGAAGGTATATGCCATATGCATATGTAATTATAATAATCTAGGACTAATAATTGATTTTTGGCAAATATTTTTAAAAAGTCAGTCGGAGCGTGGATTTCCCCCGTGGGATGGGCACGGAGCGCCTCCGACAACCCCACGGTTAAACAGTTAAGGATATCAAGGAAAAGCACAAGGGGTGGAAGAAAATTCAGGAGGAGGGGAAAATATACCTAACAGAGATGATAAAACAACAGAGAAAGGAAAACCAGGAATATGTGAAGGAAATGGTTAGGGTACTAGTACAGAATCACTAATCAGGGATGTAGCAGACAAAAAAAAAAAAAAAAAAAAAAAAAAATGCATGATAATTTCATGATTAAAGGAAAAACCTATATCTGTAAGATCAGAAAGGGAAAGAGAAAAACTAATAAGGGCTAAAGAGATAGTGTCAATAGCTATGGAGGGTGACACTGAAGAGATTGAAGAGGTGTTTAGATTGGGAAGATGCGAGGAGGGATGGGCAAGGCCACTAAAAGTTAAGTTTAAGTCTCATATCACAGTAAATGAAATAATGAACAAGACATGGAAACTAGCAGACAAGATGGGGTTCAAGGATGTTTGGATAAGAAGAGATGCAAATGAGGAAGAATGAGCTAAAATAAAGGAGCCAGTTAACAAAGTTAAGGAAAAAAATGACCAGAGAAAGAAAGAGGAGAAGACTGAGTTATACTGCAGAGTTATGGATCAGAAATTGAGAAAGTGGCACCAAAGGAGAAAGGAAGAAAGAATATGGGAATAAAAAACAATGTAAAAA
Source organism: Birgus latro (assembly GCA_018397915.1). Classification (NCBI taxonomy): domain Eukaryota; kingdom Metazoa; phylum Arthropoda; class Malacostraca; order Decapoda; family Coenobitidae; genus Birgus; species Birgus latro. The sequence continues at coordinate 13,057 of JAGKTI010013616.1, forward strand.
GATTGAAAGTGGTAAATGCTAATGTAGATGGTTTAATCTCAGCAAGGCTAAAAATTAATGATTTCCTGAGGGTAAATGAGTCAGATATTATGTGCTTTGTAGAGATGAGTCAGATATTATGTGCTTTGTAGAGATGAGTAAGATATTATGTGCTTTGTAGAGACTAAGTTAACAGAGGATATTGATATCCAAATGGGATATGGTAAATACAAACTATGGAGAAGAGATAGGAAAGGGAAAACAGGAGGAGGAGTGATGAGAGCAAATAATGTGGTACTGGGAGAAGGAAAGTGATAAATATGAAACTAGATACCAGATGGAAAGGCAAGAGAGACATCGCTGTAGCATATGTTCTCCCTAAGACAGGGGCATGGAATGAGGATGTATACCAGATGTTGTCAGACGTGGTTAGATACCTACAGAAAGTGATTGAGAAAAGCAAAAACCTAACCCTGCTGGGTGATTTTAACTGAAAAGAGGTGAACTGGGAGGAATGAGATTCAGGATGTAGTGAAGATTCGTGGGGCAGTATACTGTTAAATATAGCGATGAATAATGTAAAGACCCAGTGGATCAAACAAGAGACAAGATTTAGAGGTGATGACACACCAGCAAGACTTGATTTACTGCTAACCAAAGAACCTGACATAAATGAATCTCTGAAATATCTGTGTCCTATAGGAAAAGGTGATCAAGTTGTGACTGAGTATCAAATGACAGAAGGGAATGCAGCACCAAGAAACAAGCTATACAGGCATGGAAGGTACAATTATGGAAAAGCAAATTTTTCAGGACAGAGGAAATTTTTCAAAGAAGCTGATTGGAGAAAATTCAGAGAAACAAGAAAGATGCAGAAGAAGTGGGATATCTTTCCAGACTTCTATAATTAGGATGTGGAAAAATATGTGCCAAGAGAAAGTGGGAATGAGAAGTGGAAAAAGGATGGGTTCAACAGGTATATGATAGCAAAAAAAAAATAGAAAGGGATGCAGCATGGAACAACTGGAGAAAGAGAGGTAACAACAGATCAAAGGAAAGATATAAAAAGAACTAGAAATGAATATACAACAATATGCAGACAGGAAGAAAGAAACTTTGAAAAAGGTATAATGACAAATGCATGGGAGAACCTAAATTGTTTGCTAATGGCAAAATTAAAACAAAAAGAAGGAATCAATAAGCTAAGAGTAGAAGGAATGGTATATAAAGATGCAGTTATGCAAGCTGAAATAATGAACAAATGTTTCCAATCAGTTTTCATTAAAGAAAGCGACCTTGTGGAGGGGGAGGGAGTGACTAGAAATGTAGTGTTAAAAGACATAAAAGTAGAAGTGCACGAAGTGTATAAATTATGGGAAAATCAGGATGTAAGGAAGGCCCAAGGACCTGACGAGATCTCTAATTGGATACTGAAGGAATGCAAAGAACAACTGGCTGATAAGATTCATGATTTAATTGTATGTTCTCTGGAAGAAGGGAAAGTGCCTCAGGAATGGAAAAAGGCCAATGTGGTACCAATTTTTAAAGGAAGTAAAGAAGAACCACTGAATTATAGACCAGTGTCGCTGACCAGCATGGTCACAAAACTGTGCGAGAGAATCCTAAAAGACAGATGAACTGGAAGTCTGTTTAGATTCAGAAAAGGAGGGGGGGGGGTCATGTGTCTCTACTGAGCTTCTACCCAAGGGCAACTGACATGCTACAGAGGAGAGATAGTTGGGTGGATTGTGTGTACTTAGATCTGGAGAAAGCCTTTGACAAGGTACCCCATAAGAGACTAATGTGGAAAATGAAGCACATAGGGTGGATGAGGGACTTCATGGGAGACAGACAGATGAGGACAGTAATGAAGGACAGGATGTCTGGGTTGATGGATGTAACAAGTGGAGTCCAGCAGGCTTGGTGCTAGTGCCCATAATGTTCCTGATTTTTGTAAATGATATGGTGAATAGAATGAACAGTTATGGAAGTCTGTTTGCAGATGATGGAAAGATTATGAGAAGAGTAGTAGCTGAAGAGGATTGAAAATCTTGCAGGAAGATCTGGACAGGATTTATGACCAGAGCTGGATATGGGAAATGAAATTCAATGCAAAAAAAAAAAAAAAAAATGTAAAATACTAGAAATGGGTAAAAGTACCAAGATGCCATCAATGAATTATTCGATGGGTAATGAACCAATCACAAAAGCGAGGGAAGAGAAGGACCTAGGAGCATTAGTCTAAGGTAATTTGTCACCTGAAAAAAACATTAACAAGACTGTTAAAGAGAGATATAAGCTCTTAACAAACATAAGAGCTGCATTTCATTACATGGATAAAGAGATGATGAAAAATTTGAGAGTGCCTATGATCTGCCCCAAGCTGGAATATGTGGCAGTGGTGTGGTCCCCACAAAAAATGAGACATACACAACACAAAATCGAGAGAATACAAAGAGCAGCAACCAAAATGGTCCATAGCCTGACATATCTATCATACAAGGAAAGACTGGAAAAGCTGAGTCTGCCTTCCTTGGAAGAAAAGAGATGGGTGATATGATTACAGTGTTCAGGGACACATAGGAAGTAAATAATATTAACTGAGATCTGTCTGTATGGGATAGGGGAGCAACAAGAGGATATGGTAAAAAAATGAAAAAGACAAGTTGCTTGGAGGATATAAAAAAATACAGTTTTCCATATAGATGCACTGACCTGTGAAACAGCCTAGACAAAGAGATCATCCAGTCCAAAAACTTAGTTTAAAGCTAAGTTAGACTTATTAAAACATGGAGACAGGACCCCATGAGCGTAACTCATTTCTAGTATCTGTATATCACAACTAGGTTCACACACACACACACACACACAAAAACACAGAGGAGAGACAACACACAACTCAGACATATATCACTGAGTTCCGCTCTGGGAATTCCTAGGTTGTATCTATATGTGGGTCAAGCTCGTAACAGGCTAATTTAAGTGATGATCCAACATAGTAAAACAAGTAATGGCAAAGTATGTGTAGCCTAACACAAGTAAACATCTGTATATCAGTATCAAGGAATGTGCTGGAAGTCATTACATCAGCTAGACAACAACAAGGCGAGTGCACTGAGGCAAAACTGTAAGCAGAGATTACCATTTCTTTAAGATGGCTTCATATTTTGGAAAGATGCCTTTAGAAGGTGCTAAGAGACAAAGGTAAAAAACAGGATGATGACTTCTACCTAGAAATGGTTGAAAAGGAAATTTACGGTAAGTTAGTTGAAAAAGTATACAGACTAAAGAGAACGTTTTAAATGGAAACAGATGAAATCAAGAATGAGCTACACAGAAGGAAAAAAATGAGTAATTAATAGAGGAAACAAACAGAAACCCACAGCAACAGATGAACTATCAGCTGAGGTAAATTCACTGAGAACAAAGGCTAGTGAAATGGGATGTACAGTTGGCATCCAAGGGAGAATTATGGATAATTTCAGAAATGATATGGAGAAAATCAGGCAAGCTGGCAGTCTGATAGACCAAAATGGTAATATTGAAGAGAAAATAACAGGTAAATGAAAAGGTGAGAAATTTACAAAGATAAGGTACAAATTACCTATGCTGGAATGGTGAAAGTAAAGAATGATTTAGATACAAAGGTAGAAGAAAAAAGTGTAAGAAAGGAAGTGAAAAAAATAAAAAATAAGCCTAAGAAAGGAAGTGAAAAAAATAAGCGTAAGAAAGGAAGTGAAAAAAATAACACATAACCAAAACTAGGCAGGGAAGCTGTAGAGATTAACAAATATATAGTGATCAGTGGCACAGGTGAAGAAGAAATAAAAAACAGACTCTCCAAGGACAAAAAGATGGAAAATATAATGAACATATAGCAGCAAGTATCAGCGGATATCTGTGATAAAGATATAGAAAAACATAAAAGGATCCGGAAATATGAGAGAAGTAAGTCAAGAACCCTGAAAGTAACTTCCCCAAGTGTATACACTGTAGAGGAAATATCAAAAAATGCCAGCAAACTCATGGAAAAAGAGGAATTTTAAAAAGCAAGGATAAAAAGATGCTGAACTCGAGAGGAATTGGAAACACTAAAGGAAAACGGGGAGGAAGCAAAAACAAAGAATGAGGAAACATCAGAGGAAGAGAGGAGTAAGTTTTTTTTTTTTACAAAGTAATTGGATTGCAGGTACAAAAGTGGTACATAACCAGCAGGGAATAAAAAGAAGGAAGATAACAGACTCAAGCTATGGCAAGTATGCAGACACCTACATTTCATAACTTCACCACCATTAGATAAGACTGGCCTGACAGCAGTGGCAGAGGACTCATCACTCTGGTACACAAATCCATCAACTTTTCAGATACCAATGCACATACACACAGCACTTCTCCCCCCACATGACACCACAACAGAAATACAAACAATTAAAATATGCACTGGTAACAAACAAATCACACATAACAATCGCCAACAGGTACATTCCCCCCCAATCGTCCCCCACAGTACCACACAATTACTCTCCTCAAATACACCATATCACTAACACACCCCACATTATCCTGGGTGGTGATTTCAACGCCAAGGTGTCGGCTGGCATGTCAACAACCCTGACACACACAGAGAGCTGGTACTACAGTCCTAAACAGACAATCTTTTCACACTTAAAAATCTCCATCAACATACCCATATCCCACACCAAGCCCTCTTCCTCCCATCATTCCCAGACATCACCTTTTGCTCCCCAAACCTCACCTCCACAACATCCTGGAGAGTGGGCAAAACTCTTCGCTCTGACCACCTCCTGATCATCATCACTAACAAAACCAGAATCACCCCAGCTGGCCACAGACACACATACACTAATTATAAGAAAGCCGACTGGGAGGTCTTCACAACTGAAACAGAACAAAACTTGGAAACATGAAACAGTACACCCATCACAAACATCAACACCACTGTGCACACTTTCAACACAATTACTCAAAATGCAGACAAAAGACATATCCCCAGAGGCAACATAAAGAGACACAACCCCAACTTCACACCAGAAATTCAAGGCCTCATCAGTCAACGGGACACACTACGACACTCCCCAACACCCCATAAAAAAGACACTGTACAACAAATACAAGAACTAAACACTCAAACAACAAAATGTCAGAACAGCAAACACTAAATTGGAATAATTATCTCCAAACACTTGAGCACAAAACACCAGCAAGCTCTACAAAACACTAAACAGCATCACACACTGCCATCAGAACAACAGACACCATACCTTCAAACAAACAACAAGCAAACACTCTCATCAATCACTTTTCACATGTCAGCCGAAACCCCCAAAGCGAAGACCAGCGTGTCATCCGACGCAAGAGACAGTTCCCCACAGACCCAGACTTCGCACCTTTCGCTTACAACCAGACGAAGCACATCATTAGCAACCTTAAGCACTCATCTGCCTGTGGACCAGACAACATAAGCAACATACATCTTAAACACCTTGGACCACAAGGCATACAAGCACTCACCAACGTATCAAACTACAGCTACTCACACAACATAATACCTAACATCTGGAAGAATGGAACCATCATCTCCATCCCCAAACCCAACAAAGACCCCACGTTACCTTCCTCACACGCCCCATCACACTCCTCTGCACCCCCTCCAAAGTCACTGAACAACTGGTGTTACAACTAGATACACCTCACACCCCCCTAGCCCCATCACAACATGGTTTTAGGCCACTACACTCCATAAACACTCTTCTTACAGACCTAAAACAGAGAGTTTTTGATGGCATGAATTCAGCTAGGCCACCACACACAACACTCTTAGCCACACTAGACATTAACAAAGCATTTGATGGCATCCCCCACCACAACCTCACAAACAAAATATTCAACACAAACATGCACAATAAAACAAAAAGATGGCTGGCAAACTATTTGGCACACAGTTAAGTAGACCAATATATTTAATATTCAAGGAATCCTTCAGTCAAGGAAAACTACCTGATATTTGGAAGAAAACAAACATTGTTCCCCTATTCAAGAAAGGGAATAGACAGAATCCACTCAACTACTGACCAGTATCACTGACCAGTGTTGTAAGATACTAGAAAAGCTGAAAAGAAAAGCTTGGGTAAATCTAGAAGAATATAATATGATAACAGAAACGCAGTTTGGTTCTACAACGGGAAAATCGTGTGTTACTAATCTATTAAGCTACTATGACAGAGTTGCAGAAACGTTACAGAAAAAAGAAAGATGGGTGGACAGTATCTATTTAGATTTCAAGAAAGCATTTGACAGAGTACCAACCCAAAGACTTTTATGGAAACTGTACCATCAAGGAGGAGTCCAAGACAACCTGTACTGTTGGATGCAAGATTTTCTCAGAAAAAGGGAAATGTGGACAGTACTAAAGAGTAATTACTCATCATAGAGGAAAGTGACTAGCAGAGTTTCACAAGGCTCAGTGCTGACACCAATTATGTTTTTAGTGTATATAAATGACACAGAGAGCAACACTGGAAATGAAAGCTATCTAAATATGTTTGCTGATCATGAAAAATACAAAGGATAATTACAAACACAGATTCTTGCGGAGAGCTACAAGAAGAATTGAAAAAAACTTCATGAATGGAGCTATAAATGGCAAGTGGAATTCAATGTGGATAAGTGTCATGTAATCACGTTTGGTAAAAGTAGTATAACACCAGATGGGATTATAACTGAGGAAGTTCAACCCTACACATATCAGAAAGAGAACAGGACCTTGGAGTGATTATCAATAACAGACTATCTCCGGCTGACCACATCAGTGAGAAGGTACATAACATGTATACACTGCTTGCTAATTTGAGAATAGCATTCACATACATAAATGAAATGCTGAGAAAGATAATAACATCATTCATCAGACCAACCCTGGAGTATGCATCAGTAGTCTGGAAACCTCATCTCAAAAAAATACAAGGCCAAGGAGAGGCTGCAAAGAAACAGGAGGAAATAGCTACAGTTAGAAGAGTGGAGAAGTTAAAAGATAGTGAGAAAATGGCAGAATATAAGAGAATAGTGGAAGAAAGATTGGGAAGGTACGAGTTAGAGCAGATGGAAGGGGTGGAAGATATATGTAAGAATTTCATGGAAGAGATAGGTGCAGCGTGTGAGGAGGTTAGTAGAGTGAGGAGGAGATGCAGGGGTGTGCAAGGGACAGCATGGTGGAATGATGAGGTGAAACGAGCTGTGGAACAAAAGAAGAAGGCATATAGTGAATGACTAGCGAGCAGAGGTAGGAGAGAAGATGAATGAGAGAAGAGAGAGGTATATGTGAGCTGGAGAAGAGAGGTGAAGAGATTGGTGAAGGAGAGTAAGAAGAAAGTGGGTGAGGAGTTTGGGAGGAATCTGAGTGTAAAATGGAGGGAAAATAAGAAATTGTTTTGGAAGGAGGTAAAGAAAGTAAGACAGTGTGAAAGGGGAAATAGTAGGGGAGGGAAAGATGGGAATAATAGATTGCTGGTGGAGAAAAGAGAGAAACTGAGGAGATGGAAGGAGCACTTTGAGGATTTGTTGAATGTAGAGAGTGACAGCAGAGCAAGTATAAGTGGTTGGGAAATGGCTAGAAGAAGAAGAGGTGAGAGGAGGGAGGAAGAGATCAGTAGGGTGGAAGTAGTGGAAGCATTGAAGAAGATCAAGATGGGAAAGACCCCAGGAATTGATGGAGTGTGTGGTGAAATGCTGAAGTATGAGGGTGAGATTGCTGTGGAATGGATATGGAAGTTGTGTAGATTGGCTTGGGAAGAGGGAAGGGTTCCAGAGGACTGGAAATCAGGTATAACTGTTCCTTTATATAAAGGAAAAGGGGAGAGAGAAGTATGTGGTAACCATAAGGGTATTTGCCTTCTTAGTGTGACAGGAAAGATTTATGGTAAATACTTATTGATAGGGTTAGGCATATAACAAAAGAGTTAGTTGGAGAAGAACAAGGGGGATTTAGGAAGGGAAAAGGGTGTGTAGATTAGATATTTGTTCTAAGATGTTTAGTGAAGAAGTATCTAGAGAGGGGAAAGAAAGTGTATGCTGCCTTCATGGACTTGGAGAAAGCTTATAGCAGAATAGATAGGCAAGGTATGTGGAAGGTATTAAGAATATATGGAGTGGAGAGGAAATTGTTGAGTGCTGTGAAGAATATGTACGAAGGAGCTAGGGCTACTGTGCGAGTGGATGGTGAGCTAAGTGAGTTCTTTGATCTGAAAATGGGACTGAAACAGGATTGTGTGATGTCTCCATGGCTGTTTAATATATACATGGATGGGGTTGTAAAGGAGGTGCAAGGTAGGGCAGTGGATGTGGGGGTGGCTCTAATGAATGAGGGCGAGATGTGGAAGATTCAGGTGTTGTTGTTTGCTGATGATACAGTATTGTTGAGTGAAGATGAAGGGGAGTTGCAAGATTTGGTGAATGAATTTGGGACAGTGTGTAAGAAGAGGAATCTGAAAGTCAAAGTAAACAAGAGTAAGGTTATGGTGTTTGAGAGGAATGAAGTCACAGAATGCAGTGAGGTTGGATGGTGAGGATATGGAGAATGTGAGTGCATTCAAGTACTTGGGCAGTGTGATGAGTAAGGATGGAAGTTTTGGGAATGAAATACTTGAAAGGGCACAGCAGGGAAGGAAGGTTGTTGGTTCATTGAAAGCAGTGATGAGAAATAGGGAGGTGAGTATGGAAGTCAAGAAGTCACTGCATGATTGTATCGTGATCCTTAACCTGACGTATGGAAGCGAGGCATGGACCTTGCTAGAGGGTAACAAGTCAAGAGTGAGAGCAGTTACTTGAGGAGCATGTGGAGTGACATGGAGGGACAGGTTGACGAATGAAGAAGTGAAGGAACATTGTAGGGTGGATGTGGGTGTGGTTGAGAAGATTAAGAGAAATATACTAAGGCGGTTTGGACATGTGGAGAGAATGGAGAATGAAAGACTGACTAAGAGGGTGTATACAGGTGGGGTGGAGGGAGGGAGAGGGAGGGGAAGGCAGAGGATGAGGTGGAGGGATGGAGTTGAGAGGTATATGAGGGAGGGGGGAGTGAGCTGGGGGGAGGGTAGGTAAATGGTGGGTGACAGAGCGACTTGGAGGCGTTTTGTCTGCGGCCACCCTTTGCGGGATTAGACCGGCGGGCTACAGACAGAGATAGATAGATAGATAAGATTGAAAAAGTGCAAAGGGCCACTACAAGATGGGTATCAAGCTTAAGGGATCTAAGCTACAAAGAAAGACTAGAAAAACTGAGTCTACCAACACTACAGGAGAAAAGGAAAATAGGAGACAAGATTATAATATATCAATGCTCTACTATCATTCTCTGACTAAATATATCTGCACTGTTTACTTATCTCCTAATTCTATTGACTATCAAAAATTCTTTGACTATCTTACTTCTACGATGGAACACATTCTATCCATTTCTCCTTTCTCTGAAATCTCCATTCTGGGAGATTTCAATGTTTACCACCACCTTTGGCTCTCCTCTCCTTTCACTGATCCACCTGGTGAACAAGCCTACATCTATCCTTAATGACCTAAAGCAGCTTGTACAGCACCCTACCCATATCCCTGGCTGCCTTGGAGAGAGTTCCAACATACTTGACCTCATCCTGACAACTAATCCTTTTGCTTATACTGTTACTCTTTGCTCTTTGTTGGGCTCCACCGATCACAACCTTATCACCTTAA
>JAGKTI010013617.1:0-22776 GCA_018397915.1 Birgus latro
TCCTTCTATCTCTGCCTTCATCTATAGCTTCCTTTCTGGTCGTTCTATAGCTGCTGTTGTAGATGGCCACCGCTCTTCTGCTAGATCTATCAACAGTGTCCCTCACGGCTCTGTCCTATCACCAATTCTCTTCCTTTTATTCATCAGTGATCTTCTAAGCTGTACATCTAATCCTATTCACTCATGTGCTGATGATTCCACCTTTCGCCTTTCCATTTGGTTCCTGCAACGTCCATCTCAGTAGTTACTTCAGCAAACAAGGGATGAGGCTGTGGCACACCTAATGTCTGACTTGGCTTTCTGTGCATACATCCTGCCTAGGTAACTCTTTCACCATTGTCTGTCAACTTGTACCTTTCCTTCTTGCTGGAAGTTTGCTCTCATTCAGCCAGTCCCAGAGAAAGGTGACCATTCCCAACTCTCTAACTATTGTCCAGTTGCTTTAACATCCTTTGTCTCAAAAGTTTTCGAGTCTGTTCTTAAGAGTAGAATTTTAAAGCATCTTATCACAACCTTCTTTCTGATCATCAGTATGGGTTCTGTCAGGGACGCTCCACTGACGATCTTCTCACCTACTTTTCAGATTCCTGGTCATCCTCCTTTCAGGTGAAAGCTTTGCCATTGCACTTGACATCTCAAAGGCTTTCAGTCACGTCTGGCATAAATGTTTAATTTCCAAACTGCCCTCTTACAGTTTCTATCCTTCTATCTCTGCCTTCATCTATAGCTTCCTTTCTGGTCGTTCAATAGCTGCTGTTGTAGATGGCCACCGTACTTCTGCTAGATCTATCAACAGTGTCCCTCAGGGCTCTGTCCTATCACCAGTTCTTTTCCTTTTATTCATCAGTGATCTTCTAAGCTGTACATCTAATCCTATTCATTCATGTGCTGATGATTCCACCTTTCGCCTTTCCATTTGGTTCCTGCAACGTCCATCTCAGTAGTTACTTCAGCAAACAAGGGATGAGGCTGTGGCACACCTAATGTCTGACTTGGCTCATATCTCTGGAGTAAAAGTAATCTTGTTGTTTTTAATGCATCGGAGACTCAGTTCTTACACCCATCAACCTGACATAATCTTCCATAGTAGTACCCACTAATGTTTAATAATATCCAGCTCAGTCCTGCATCATCGTTACATATACTTGTGGTTTCATTCTCTCGGGATTTATCTTGGAAAGATCATATTACATCTCTTGTAAAGTGTGCTTGCAAGAGATTAGGTGTGCTAAGCTGACTCCGTACCTTCTTTACCCCTGCACAGTTGTTGACTTTATACACAGGTTTTATTCGCCCTTGTGTAGAGTACAACTCTCATGTGTGGGGAGGCTTCCCACATACAGCTCTTCTCAATAGGGTGGAGTCAAAGGTTTTTCGACTTATTAACTCTCCTCCCCTTCCTGGCTCCCTTCAACCTCTGTTTTTTCTTGACCACACTGTTGCATCTTTATCTCTTTTCTATCGCTACATCATTGGTCACTGCTCTTGTGGGAAATATTTTCCTGCAGAGCGGTTGCACTTTTTGCTTTTACAATAGTTGGTGCTGTTAAAGGCAGAGGAAAACTTGCAGAGCGCTAATAATGATTCAAGCGGTTTTTATAACCCAGAGATTATGTGCTGTTAATAATTAAATTAAATACTACTGCGCTTAACCCTTGTGGACAACTATATTGTACATACATGTATATACTTAGGAATTTTCCATTGACTTAAACTGTGTCTGCGTAGATGATGTGATAAAGGATGAAAAGCTCTCACGTAGAAAAGCAGACGTGGGTTTAATATATATCTTTATAGATAAAAGGAATATTTGGTTTAGTTTAATTAAAACTAAGATTAAATTAAGTTAGATTCACCTTGTATATTTCACGACGTAATTTAACTGTATTTAGCCTTGTAATTAATAAACAGTTGGTGGCAACTCTTCAGTCCCATGAGGGAGAAGAGACCTGCCATGTTCATTCACTCCCTTAGCAAACCCTGTTCAGCTAGCATGTTGTAAATACACACCTAGAAGGACGCCTGGATGCCCAGGAAAACGAGTGAGACCTCATGCCTGTCGTCATCTGTTGTTCGACTCAGTGCAGTATATAGCTAAGTAACCTTATGAATTTGGCCAAATCTTAGGGAACTAGCTATTATATGAGGAGAGTATTTGCTGGTGAGTTAGAGGATTTATTTGCCTTAATTTGCTCACGAAACTTATGCAAATCTACCACTCTTCCAATTTAGATTAACTCTCGATAGAAAGAGGAGTGACTCACAATTTTCTGACATATTTCTGGTGCCCCAGAGAGTGAGGATAACAGATGTGTGCTGTGGAATTGAGCGATTTTAAGGTCGCATTCGTTGGGCATAGCTTACTACCACATTTTGTAGAAGTGGAACACATGGAAGTATGTATATACAGAGCTACTTGTGGAAAGGCAAGTTCCTGTTTTGAGGATGAGCAGCTAAATTCCGTGTTAGACTGGAAGCATGACCGCACTATTCTCTTTCTGGGAGGAAGTGACATCCATGAAGATCTGGAAGTCAATGAAATTGTGGGAAATATTTTAGCTGCGGTAGGAGCCATTGAAGGTTCATGTAAATCTGCGGTGACCATAACCCTTCTTGAGCCTAGAAATCTACCATATGGTTCACCAGTTGGCTATGGTATGTATAAATTATTTAGCAGGGCCATGAACAGGAAGTTGCAAAGGATTAGGAAAGGGAAGGATTTTATCCACTTCAATGCAAACCTTTCCAAGCAACTCCAAAAGTCGATGGTATACACTAGAATCACCATGGGAGAGAAGCGGTTCTGCAGAAATTTATAAACTACATAGAGTTAAAGAAAGAATGGTTCTATGCTGTGCAGGCCTTGGGTGGTCCTGTGCTATACTAAGGTGTTACTTGGTTCTAATCTGAGGGAAATCTGGGTTATGTTGGAAACTGAGTGTGGGGATAACAACTTAACCCTAGAGGTTTAATTACCCAGGGAGATAGGTTTGATACCATAAACCCTATTTCCACACTCCTCAAGATTTAAAGTGATAAATCACTACTGAATTCAAGTAAATTTGGAGTTGTAAAATTTAAATTAAGGGTAACTTAAGTAACTTAGAAATCAGTAACAATGTTGATATCCTTTTTACAAAAATCATCCAGTGGTAAGGCAGAATGGGTAACGAGAGCCATACATGACTGTAGGCAGTCAGAAGAAACACCTCAGACAAGGGAGATTTTAAGTAGTCTTTTGAATATACTCAAGGACAGATGGACGAAGTGTGAAGAAAGTTATGTTAATTTAGAAGCAGCCATAGTAAATGCTGATGATAAAGAACCTTTAGCGACAGAGACTACCAAATTTGAAGGTAAATTAGAGGAATATCTAACATTAGTGAAATTAGCCAATATTACCACCGAAACACAAGTTGTGGAACAGTCAAGTAAAGCTGCATTACCACAGGTTTCACTTCCAGAGTTTGATGGGGAGCAGAACTGGAAATCCTATTGGGATCATTTTAAATACTTAGTCCATGATAGAACAGATCCCCCTAATGTGAATAACCTTTCATATCTGGTAAGACAGGTCAAGGGGATGCCTTACAAATTGATAAAGGAATTACCTGTGGAGGAAAACAATTATGAGGCGGCTTTGGATATCCTTAAGCAGAATTATGAAGACAAGGAGCAAGTCATTACCCAATTATTGAAGGCTCTGATTGAATTATTCATTCTTAATTACCCAATTATTGAAGGCTCTAATTGAATTATTTATTCATTCTTAAGCATGATTTTGATTCCTTGCAAAATTTTCGGATTGCGATGAGTTGTATTTTAAAGGCTTTAGATATTTACAAAGATGTTAAGGCAGCAGACTGGATGCTTTCTAGAATTGTGTCCTTAAAGCTTCTACCTAGAACTAAGGATGCTATGTATGGTAGGTACCAGAAGGATAATATCTCCTGTGAGGTGATTGAGGAAGGCTTGATGCAGCTCTGTAAACATTTGCAAGGAACAGTAAAGCCTGCTGAAAGTAAACTGAAGGCTGAAATAAGGAAAAGAACCTGTAACCAACTGGCTGGGAAGCCTAAATCAGGAACAGCTAAGTCTGTACCTAAAGAAGTGATAGGTACTTTTCTTAGCTCTTTAAAATTTGAGAATAAACCAATAAAGACAAGGAATAGACAAGCTGATGAAAATAAGGAGGTAAAAATTTCCACGGTAAATGACAGGAAGGTCTGTATGTTTTGTGGTGAACAACATTCCAGTGCATTTGCCAACATTATCCTGATTACGCTTCTAGAATAGAGAGGCTCCAGGATTTTGGGTTTTGTATGATTTGCATGAATACTGAACACACTTCCGTGGACTGCAAAATTAAACTAAATCTTTGTTTCAGATGTAAAAAAGACAATCATCACAGTGCTTTATGCCCAAGGATGATGAAACATGAGGTTCCTAAAAGTGCAAGTGTCAGTATGACAGATGCGAAAGCAAATACTCCAGTAACTATGCCAACTGCAGTTCCAACTGCAGATGTGAAGGTAATGATTGAAAATAGAAACATATTACCATGGACTCTTTTTCATACAGGTGCACAGAAAACCTTCATTTTTGCAGACATTGTAGTGAAATTAGGATTACCAGTTGTCGGGAAGGTAAATCTAGCCATTACAGGGTGGAGGCACAGTCTTTTGATTTAGTTAGACCATTAATAAAACTTGGCAGGTATAAATGCTGTATAACAGCAGCTGTACTGGATAAGATGGAAACAAGTATTTATATAAAGGGACTGAAGGAAACCTCTGATCATTTGCAGAGCTCAGAGATAAGGTCGGCAAAACAGAATGTGAAATCAGATACTGTGGGTCTCATAAAAATGATAATTGAATCAGATTACTGTGGAAGATTCTTACACAGGACCTTTAAGAAGAATAAAGTACAGTTGTTCAAGAGTCTCAGAGGTAACCTTATTATGGGTCAGTTGCCTTTCCCAAAGAAAGACAGAGGAGAGGCCAAATTGGTTGACTCAGTCTTTGTTACCCCCACACAGTCATTGATGGTAGCTAGAATAGGTGCAGAATTAGAACCTCCTCAGATAAATGACTTATTGGATGAAAAAATTGAACCTGTACACAAACTTTGGGACCTAGACAGTGTTGGAATACACACTGAAGATCCAACCCCTGAAGATAAAATAACTTTGGATTTGCACAACCAGTCTGTGGAATTTAAAGATGGACAGTATTGGGTAGGATTACAGAGGAAACTAAACCATTCAGAGTTACCAACAAATTTCCAAGCAGCTAAGGCTCAGTTAAATTCTCTTCTAAGAAAATTGAGAGACAACCCAGAACATATAACCATTAGGGGAGGCGGTAGCTCGATCGGTAGAGAGTTGGCTTGCGGTCCCTTGGGACCCAGGTTCGAATCCTCGCTGGTGCAGGGAACAGTTTAAGGATTTGAATATCATTAAATCAGGCTTTACTGATCTACCAGAAGACCCGCCGACATGTCGTAAAAATGACCCCGCTAATACCAATACACCAGTCCTGTATGAGACAGCCCTAGCATGTATTCAATATGGACGGTGGGTGTTAAGCGCTGAAGTGGTGACACGTAGATTGTAGGAGGACGACTGGGCCTTGATAGCAGGCTGTGAAGCCTATGCCCAGAGTCGGACACATAAAAAAAAAAAAAATAAATATATGATAAAATTATAAAATAAAATCAGTTGAAGAATAAATTTATAGATGAGGTAGAATTTCCTGTTAACCATAAGGAAGGACATTATTTACCACATCATGCTGTAAGCAAAGACTCAGTAACAACTCCCATAAGGATAGTTTTCAATTGTAGTAGTAAAGCGTCCAAGGAACCAGCTAGCTTGAATGATTTCCTATACTGTGGACCTACACTAACAGAGAAGTTAGGAAATGTATTACTAAGATTTAGAGAGAAACCTTATGCTTTTATAGCAGACATCAGTAAGGCTTTTCTCAGAATAGGATTGAGAGAGGAGGATTGGAAATTTACCAAATTCCTTTGGCCTCAAGACCCTCAAAATGAGGATAGTCCATTAAAAACTTACTGTTTCCGATCGGTGCTCTTTGGCTCATGCACTAGTCCTTTCCTGCTTTGCAACACACTGAAGCATCATTTTAAAAGGGCCAAATGCCCAGAAATAGGGCTGGCTTTTTATATGGATAATTTGTAAGGTGTTGCTGATACAGAGATGAAAGTATTGAAGGCTTAAGAAGTAGGCAATTCTGAATGTGGGAAGGCAAATTTGCCGTTACAGAGCTTGGAATACAAATTCACCGCTTGTAAGGAATAAATTACAAGAGGACTATCTAAATACTGACATTCCCAAAACTCAAAATGTGTTGGGTCTTAACTGGGATACAAAGGCTGATGAAATAAGTTTAAAGCCGATTAAGTTCTCTGATGTCACTCTCACCTAGAGGTCCCTGTTAAGTCAGGTCTCCATGTTATTTGACCCATTAGCATTAGTCAGTCCTATAGTTATTAGGAGCAAATGTTTAGTGCAAGAGGTTTGGCGAGAAAAGTTAGACTGGGACACTGAATTAAGTGAAACGTATGCTGAACAATGGGAACAGATTAGGAAGGAATTTGAAAAAACATCAGGCATATGTATTCCCAGGATGATAAACAGTAACGAGAAGTCACATTTACACATTTTTTTTGTGATGCTTCTCAAAAGGCATATGGAGCAGTAGCTTATTGTGAAACAGGAGATGACAGTAAAATTATTATGTATAAAGCCAGAGTTGCACCAATTAAGGGAAGAACCCTACCTCAAATGGAATTGGCTTCCATGGAAGTAGGAACTAAATTGGCCAGGTATCTGACCACTACTCTTGATACTCAGTTTGAGGATATTGATATACGGACTGACAGTGAGATTTGTCTTTACTGGATAGGAAAGGAGGACCATAAAATGCTTTTTGTCCTCAATAGAGTGAAGACTATAAAAGAACTGTCTTCCAAAATTAAATTTATGCATGTGTCCTCCAAATAAAATCCAGCTGATCTGTTCTCGAGAGGTTCGATAGTAAAGAGACTGATCAAAGATAACTTGTGGTTTAAAGGTCCTGAATGGTTACTCACTAAGGATTGGCCTGGGCAGAAACAGTATAGTATTGCTGAGGTTAGTGTAGTAAACTTGGATCCGGTAGTACCTGAGCCAGATGTAATTGACATTAGCAGATTCTCATCAATAAGACAACTTATTAACATCGCTAAATTAGTTGTTAAATTTTTTAATAAGAAAGTGGGGTTTAAGAAGTTTGATCTCATGGAATATTGGCTGAAAGAGATACAAAGGAATTATTACGGACAGATTTTTGACCTTTTATGCCTTGGCACTGGTAACAAGAACTAACTGATAAGAGATTTAGGATTGTTATTAGACAAAATGGGTCAAATTAGATGCCGGAGCTGAATAATAAAGGTTGATTTGCCTCTCCAAACTAGACATCCTATACTGTTACCCAAGAATGATTATTTTGTTCAGTTAATTATTAAAGAAGCCCATGATTTGACTGTTCATGGAGGTGTGCTGCAAACTTTTGCCCAAATCCGGGAAAGATATTGGATCCCTAAGGGTAGACCGGTCATAAAGAAATATCCCAAAGGTTGCATTGTATGCAGGAGGTGTGAACAATGGCCACATGACTACCCAGGGCCACCTGCTTTACCAACGGATAGGGTAAATGTAAGTTGCCCCTTCAAGGTAATTGGAGTTGATTACACAGGAGCTATAACTGTTACGGGTGAGAGAACTTCCCATAAGGTGTATATATGTTTGTTTACTTGCACCTGCACGAGGGCAGTCCATCTAGAAATGGCAGATTTGAGCTCAGAGACATTCCTGAATGTATTTATGACAAGCCAAATGGTTTCCTGTACACCAGGAAACCATTTACTTTGCTGGGTGGTAACTGTTGGTCCGACATAATGGTGTCGTGTTCAACTAAGTAGCCTCCAAAACTTGAAAATGATTCTGCCTATGAGAGTCAGAAGAAGGACATTGACATTTGGTGTGAACTAACGGACTTACTGAAAAAGAAGCAGGCCCAAGCTATTCACCTTTCATTTTCAGGAAGAGTAAGGGTGGCGTCTTCGGAAATTGACACGGCTGATTTGAAACAAGAGAATGGTGTTCAGACCTCGTTGAACAAACTAGACAGTTTATGTCTCGTGGACAAAGGACGTTGGCAGTTTGCAGCTTTTCATGAATTGTACAACTTCAGAAGAGCCGGTGATATGAACATTCGTAAGTTTGTGGCAGAATTTGAACATGTTTATTTCAAATTTACGAAGTGGGACATGGCACTACCAAATTCTGTGATGGCTTTTATGCTTCTAGCTGCATGCAAACTTTCAGACAGGGAGCAACAACTAGTGATGTCCACGATAACTGAGGTGACATATGAAAACATGAAATCTGCCCTGAATCGTATTTTCACTGGTGAAATTGGCGGGCAGAACGATGCATCGGTGTCTGCCAGTAAGGTAAGGAGCGAACCAGTATTTGGGAGTGACGAAGTTGGGGGTGAGGAAACGTTTTATGTTAGAGGTACTTGACGAGCACGGACAATGTTGCCGGGTGGTGCAGTACGTGATCGAGGTTGTGGTGGTGGCCGATATTCAACCGTATCTGCTAGAATTCCCCAACGCTCATCCACCGGCAGGAGGCAGAACCCACTTGGGTCTGACAGAAAGGTATCGGGGTGTTTAGTATGTGATTCTAGATTTCATCGGGCACGTGACTGTCCGGATGCATACGAAAACAATGGCAGTCGAGAAGAAAATTCTGAAACAGTGCATCTGTCGTTATTTATGGGCAATGCAGATAATGCCGCAAGTAGAGGTAAATTACAGACGCTAGTAGAAGAATCTAAGGGATGTGCTGTTCTAGACACAGGGTGTTCCACAACTGTATGTGGAGTTGAATGGATCAGTTGCTATCTAGGTGAGCTCACTGATTACGAACGTGAAGCTATAAGAGAAGAAGCGTCATCCTTTATGTTTACTTTTGCTGATGGTGTCAGTTTCTTCCCTCAAACTTGTTACTCTGCCCTGCTACATTGAAAATATGCATGCAACCATCGTGACTGATGTTGTGAACTGCAATATTCCCTTGCTGCTGAGTAAATGTTCCATGAAAAAAGCAAAAATGTTTATTAACTTTGGAAGTGACCAGGTCACAATTTGTGGAACTATCTTTAATTTGAAGTCCTCATCTTCAGGCCATTACTTGCTTCCAGTTTCTTTATGACTAGGTTGTGAATTTTGTGAAACAATCACACTGGCATCTCCTGGGGGTGATGTAGAAAAAATGGCTTTGTAGCTTCACAGGCAATTTGGACACCCAACATCGGTAAAACTAATTAAACTGATCACAGATGCAGGGATTAAAAGTTCAGAATTGGAGCGGGCTATCAAGGCTGTATCTGATGCTTGTACAGTCTGTTGCAGATTCAAGAAACTCAAGCCCCGACCAGTACTATGTTGCCCATGGCATCTAAGTTTAACGAAGCCATAGCCATAGATTTGAAAGCTTGGGGAAGGCTTTATTTCTTAGTCCTTGTTGATATGGCGACCAGGTATTGTAATGCGATAGTAATCGCGGAGAAATGTACGCTCACCATTATCAAAGGAATATTTTTGAGCTGGATTGTTGTGTTTGGGGCACCTAGAAAAATTCTTACAGACAATGGTTGTGAATTCCACAATGCTGAAATGTGAGCACTGGGAGAGGCCTTTAATATCAAGATCATGATAACGTCTGCAGTGAGTCCATGGAGCAACAGAGTCTGTGAGTGTCAAAATGCAGTCATTGGTGACATTGTTGGGAAGATAACGGCTGATAGCCAGTGTGACTTGGATGTGGCCTTGGCATGGGCAGTATCAGCAAGAAATGCTCTCACCAACTACGCAGGTTTTTCTCTTAACCTACATGTTTTTGGTCAAAACCCTGGCCTGCCTAATGTGTATGGAAATGATCCTCCAGCCTTGGAACCTGCATCACCATCAAAAATTGTGAGAGACAGTTTGAACGCTCCTCATTTAGCAAGACTATCTATCTATCTATCTATCTATTGCCAGATGCCTCAGTCCCGAACGGGGTGGCCACAAACAAATCGCCTCCATGTCACTCTGTCCCCTGCCATTTCACTACCACGCTCCCAACTCACACCCCCCTCTCTCATATACCTCTCCACTCCATCCCTCCATCTCATCCTCGGCCTCCCCCTCCCTCTCGCCCCCTCCACCTCACTCACATACACTCTCCTCGTCAATCTTTCACTCTCCATCCTCTCCACATGCCCAAATCACCTTAACGTGTTTCTCCTAACGCTTCCCATCACGTCCTCAAGCACACCACAACGCTCCTTCACTTCCTCATTTGTTAGTCTGTCTCTCCATGTGACTCCACATGCTCCTCTCAAATAACTCATTTCCACTGCTCTCACTCTTGACTTCTGTCCTTCCAACAGGGTCCAAGCTTCACTTCCATATGTCAGAGTTGGTATCACAATACTGTCATGTAACAACTTTTTCACTTCCATGCTCACCTCCCTGTTTAGCAAGACAAGAGTTTATAAAGACTGAATCAGATGAACGTTTGGCTAGGGCTCTGCAGCACAACATACATTCGAGTAACTTAAACAACATCTGACATGGAGACGAAGTTTCTACAAAAGAAATGACAGTCATGAGTGGTACGGTCCCGGAATTGTAATAGGCAGAGATGGGAAACAAATTCTGGTGATCACGGCGGTGTCTATGTGCAAGTGCACGTGTGTCATCTAGCACGTGCACCAGAGCAAGATGCTACAGTTGAGAGTGGTGTCAACAGTGATGAGAAGAACAATGTTGTCCAGAAGCCTAATGATGATTCTTCGCAAGTGTTGAATGATTATCCACCAGATGACGAGTCGGAAGATGGTGCGGTTCCAAATGATGAGCCTCCCACAGTTTCTATTCCAGTTAATCAGCCTCCCGAAGTTTCTGTTGGTCAACGTATAAAGGGAATACATTCAGAAAGTGGAGAGTTGGTATTTGGAAGGATTGTGAGTTGGGCAGGTAAAGCCACTGGAAAGTACAAACACTGCTACAATTTGAAGAGAGACTCTGACGGCAGCATTGATTGGATAGATTTGCAAAAGAGGTGTATGGTATGTAGGAGAACTGCTAGGCCTTGATAGCAGGCTATGATGCCTATGCCCAGAGTCAGACACATAAAAAAAAAAAAAAATTGCAAAAGGATTTTAGCACATGGGAAGTGGTTGATAATGACGCAGAAATGCTTGTTCTTTTCAACTCTGAGGACATATTATGCGCCAAGGAATATGAAATTACAAACTGGCAGAATAATGATGTGTATGAGGAAGTAGATGATGTTGGGCAAGATGCCATAACAGTTCAATGGGTTGTGACGGAAAAACTGAAAAATGGAAAGCCTATTGTTAAAGCCCGCTTAGTCGCCAGAGGATTTGAGGAAGTCACTTTGGATCTCCGAAAAGACTCTCCTACATGTTCAAAAGAAGCTGTGCGTTTGGCACTTTCTTTGGCCTCCACCAATCAGTGGGATTGCCACACTGTGGACGTGAAAGCTGCCTACTTGCATGGTAATGACATTGAGAGAGTTGTTCATTTACGTCCTCCGCCTGAATATGCAAATGGTAAGTTATGGAGACTAAAGAAAACTGTTTACAGCCTTTGTAATGCTGCTAGGCATTGGTATCTGCGTGTAAAAGATCAGTTGTTGAGTCTTGGAGCTAAAGTGTCATCACTGGATTCAACACTGTTCTCTTGGAGCAATAGTGCCAAAGTCGAAGGCATTGTATGCATTTATGTCGATGACTTCCTTTGGGCTGGTGCACATGAGTTTGAGCAGCAAGTGATAAACTGCTTGAGCCAAATATTCCTCATTGGCAGTTCAGAATCAAAAGCCTTGAAATACGTTGTTCTCAATGTCGTCTCCAACATTGATGGCAGCATAATGCTCGACCAATTCCAGTATGCTTCATCTTCGAAACCAGTCATGCTAAATAGACATCGTGCAGCAGTAAAATCAGGAGAGCTGTCCGAGTCTGAGAAAACGGAGTAATGAGCATTAATTGGGCAACTCAACTGGATTGCCACACACACTCAGCCAGATATTGCCATTGATGTGTGTGAGTTGAGTGTGACTAGCAACCGAGCTACTGTAGCGGATTTGCTTGGATTCAATAAGGTGATCTTAAGTGTGAAGACTGACAACATGAAGCTATACATTCCAAGAATGAGGCCGATCGACGACTGTTATATAGAGTGCTTTTTGGATGCCTTATTTGCAAACCTTGTAGGCAGTGGGTCTCAGGGAGGTTTTGTAATCTTCTTACGAGATGCTAGTGAGGCAAGATGTCCTATATTCTGGTAGACAAGAAAGATCAGGAGGGTCGTCAAATCTACCTTATCAGCTGAAGCGTTGGCGCTGCTTGAATGTGCTGAGACTGCTGAATATCTCGCCAACATATTGCGTGAGGTCTCTGGATGTGGAAAGATCAAACTACTGTACAGTAAAGTGTTTTGTTGACAACAAGAGTCTGGTGGACACCCTTTACTCCTGTAGGAGCATAGGAGACAGGAGATTGCGCATTGATATTACAAGACGTGTTGGAGCGAGGGGAGATTGATGAAGTATCTTGGGTAGATATAACACAACAACTGGCTGATTGTCTCACCAAGAAAGGTGCCTCGACCGAGCCGCTGCGTGCAGCAGTCAGCTGGAACTAGAAGGATTATGATACTTCAAGAGACATCACATATCTGTATATGGCCACAGACTGGGTCTTGATAGTAATTAAACCAAAGTGTATGTATTGGATGCATAGTGCGTATCAGGTGTTGATGGTACTCACACAAAAGTCTATGTATTGGATACATAGTGTGTATCAGACGCCAATAGACCATTCAGCTTCGTCCTTGGAATCTTTCATGTCTGTGTGTGTGTTTTTATTTTTTTTTTTTTTTTTTATGTGTCTGACTCTGGGCAAAGGCTTCATGGCCTATTCCCAAGTCCCAGTAGTCCTCCTACATCTCCAAATGTCACCACTTTGGTGCTAATACCCACCATCCATATTGACTACATGCCAGTGGTCTCATACAGGACTGGTGTACTGGTATTAGCGGGGGTACTTTTATGACTTGTTGGTGGGTCATCTGGTTAATCAGAAAAGTCTGCATTTTAAGAAATTCAAATCCTTAAACTGTTCCCTGTGCGAGCACATATCTGTTACGTCACAAGTGATGACGTCACCGGAAGGGTCCTGCGGTGTGCAGCCGGGTCCCGGTTAGTTCGCGGTGTGAGGCCGGTGAGTGCGGTTTGTCTTCTAATAGTAACCTTTCTATCTGTCTATTGCCAGACGCGTCAATCCCGCACGGGGTGGCTACGACAAATCACCTCCATGTCGCTCTGTCCCGCCATTTCACTACCCCGCTCCCAACTCACACCCCCCTCTCTCATGTACCTCTCCACTCCATCCCTCCATCTCATCCTCAGCCTCCCCCTCCCTCTCCCCCCCTCCACCTCACTCACATACACTTTCCTCGTCAATCATTCACTCTCCATCCTCTCCACATGCCCAAACCACCTTAATGTGTTTCTCCTAACGCTTCCTATCACGTCCACTTCCACACCACAACGCTCCTTCACTTCCTCATTTGTTAGTCTGTCTCTCCATGTGACTCCACATGCTCCTCTCTAATAACTCATTTCCACTGCTCTGTCCTTCCAACAGGGTCCAAGCTTCACTTCCATATGTTAGAGTTGGTATCACAATACTGTCATGTAACAACTTTTTCACTTCCATGCTCACTTCCCTGTTTCTTATCACTGCTTTCAAGGAACCAGCAACCCTTCTTCCCTGCTGCACCCTTTCAAGCACTTCACCCTCCAGACTTCCATCCTTACTCATCACACTACCCAAGTACTTAAATGCACTCACATTCTCCATATCCTCCACATCCAATCTCACTGTACATTCACTGGCTTCACCTCTCTTGAAGACCATCACTTTACTATTCCCTACATTCACCTTTAGATTCCGTTTCTTACACACTCTCCCAAACTCATCTACCAAGCCTTGCAGCTCCCCTTCATCTTCACTCAGCAACACAGTATCATCTGCAAACAACAGTACAGGGAGTTTCCAAACACTGCCCTTTCTCACTAGGACCACTCCAACATCCACTTCCCGACCTTGTATCTCTTTTATAACCCCATCCATGTATAGATTGAACAACCATGGCGACATGACACATCCTTGTTTCAGTCCAACCTTTAAATGTGAAGATTCATTCAGTTTGCCATCCACTCACACTGCAGCCTTAGCACCCTCATACATACTTTTCACTGCCTTCAACACCTTCCCATCCACTCCATATATTCTTAATACTTTCCACAATCCTTGTCTATCCACCCTGTCATATGCTTTCTCCAAATCCATGAAGGCTGCATACAACTTCTTTCCCTTCTCTAGAAACTTTTCCACTAAAGATCGAAGAATGAATAGCTGGTCTACACAACCTCTTCCCTTCCTTAAACCTCCCAGTTCTTCTCCAACTAATTCCGTTTATTTCTCTAACTCTGTCAGTAAGTATCCTACCATATAATTTTCCTATTACACTTACAAAGCAAATGCCCCTATGATTACCACACACTGCTTTTTCCCCTTTTCCTTTGTACAGAGGAATAATTATACCTGACTTCCAATCCTCCAGGACTTTATCTTCCTCCCAGGCCGATCTGCACACCTTCCACATCCATTCTATTACTATCTCTCCCCCATGCTTCAGCATTTCACTGCACACTGCATCAATTCTTGGGGCTTTCCCCATTTTAACTCTCTTCATTGCTTCCACCACTTCCATCCCACTGATTTCTTCCTCTCTTCTCACAACCCTCCTTCTCCCCGCCATTCCCCAGCCACTTATACTTGCATTATTTTCATTCTCTATATTCAACAATTCGTTAAAGTGTTCTCTCCATCTGTTCACTTTTTCTCCCTTCTCCACTAGTAATCTACCATTTTTATCTTACACCCCCACTGACTTCGTTGGCACCCAGTCTAGCTCTCTTTACCTCTTTCCAGAACATTTTCTTACTTTCCCTCCACTTTGCACTCAGATTCCTTCCAAATTCCTCATCCACTCTCTTCTTACTCTCTCTTACTAATCTTTTCACCTCTCTCCTTCTCTCTACATATAACTTTCTCGTCCGTCTCTCAGCTTCTTCGACACCCCTGTTCCTCATCCACTTATTATTTGCTCTCTTCTTTTGTGTCACAGCCTCTCTCACCTCTTCCGTCCACCATGCTGTTCTCTGAACCACCTTTCGTCTTCTCTTCACCCCACACGCCACCTCACATGCTGCACAGATTTCTTCTGTAAATATCTTGCACACATCTTCCACATCCCCCATCTACTCCAATCTATATTTACCCAATCGCTCCTCCACTTCCCTTTCATATTCTACCTTTATTCCATCCTTTTGTAACTTTTCTACCCTCCTTTTAAGAACTACTTCCTCCTGTCTTTCCCTTCTTCTCTTCCTCCATCTTGTTTGGATTCTGATTCTGGCCACCACCAAGTGGTGGTCAGAAAGTCCATTCCCCCAACCTCTATATACTCTTGTATCCAATACACATCTTCTCATCCTTTCATTCTAATAGTAACCATATAACCAAATTTTGGCACCTAGTGGTTTAGTGGATAATTAAGGCACTCCAATTGGATTGAGCTGGTGAAGATTTATATCCAAGGGGTGGTTGGGGTTTATTGCTCATGTAATGCCACTCATGGATGAGTGAGGCTAGTCACTCTCATCTTTAATGTCAGAACCAACTTGCCTAGCCCCAGGCTCCTACTCTTCTCTGTGGGATGACATAGGATTAGATGATGGATGGATGGATGGATTTAGAAGATTTGCTGCTAGAAGGCCTTGTCCTATCAAATTAATAAGCGACAATTGAACTTTTCAACATGATGAATGACCCAAAGGTTAAGTTGGCACAGGGAATCCGAAATTGTACCTGGCAGTTCATAACTCCAAGAGCACCATGGCAAAATAGATTTACAGAATGAATGATTAGAATAGTAAAGAACTGCCTAAGGAAAACTTTACACAGAACTAATGTCACCTGAGAGGAACTGAGAATGATGATAACTGAAATTGATGCTAGGATTAATGATAGACCGTTAACCCATATGGATGATACTAGCATTGCAATTGGAACATTGACACTGGCTCATATGTTGCATGGCTGGAAACTTCATCCAGTATCTTGTGTGGATATCCAGGAGGAAATAAATGCTCCTACAATAGGAAATAATGAACTAGGACAACATCTGCGCAAAGGGATACCAACGTCTGAAAGGGTTATTGGACATTCGGAATAGACATTGGAGCGAAGAATATCTTTTGAGCCTAAGAGAAAGATTTTATGGGACCCAGGCTGCCAGCAACAAATCAGTTATAGACATAGGAGATGTGGTCTTAGTAAAAACAGAACAACCAAGATCCCAGTGGCCATTAGCTAAGGTGATTTCCATACATCCAGATTCAGAGGGGGTGCTGAGGCTTGTAAAAATTAAATGTTGAAGACATCTCAGTATGAAAACTATAGATACACTGGTGCCCCTTGAGTTAACGGCTCCCCCGGAAACAGTGGATGGTGGAGAACAATTGAGTCAAGATGCATGACCTAGAAGAGCTGCAGCACAGGGTTCTCGAGATGTGTGGAGAGAGCTCCTGGCGAAGGGTCACATTACATGATACAGCATATCATTTTTTGCCCGACCCCAAAACCGTGGGAAATATTATTCCCCAGAGCGGTTGCGCTCTTTGCTTTTACAATAGTTGTTGCTGTTAAAGGCAAAGGAAACCTTGCAGAGCGCTAATAATGATTCAAGTGGTTTTTATAACCCAGAGATTACGTTCTGTTAATAATTCTTATTATTAATAAAGGAAATGCTACTGCGTGTAACCCTTGTGGACTGCTATCTTATACATACATGTAAATACTTAGGAATTTTCCATTGACCTAAACTGTGTCTGCATAGATGACGTGGTAAAGGATGAAATTTCAGCTGTCACATAGAAAAGCAGATGTGGGTTTAATATATATCTTTATAGATAGTGGGAATATTTTGTTTAGTTTAATTAAGACTAAGATTAAATTAAGTTAGATTCACCTTGTATGTTTCATGAAGTAATTTAACTGTATTTAGCCTTGTAATTAATAAACAATTGGAAACTGTTCAATCCCATGAGGGAGAAGAGACCCGCCATGTTCACTCACTCCGTTAGCAAACCCCGTTCAGCTAGCACATTGTAAATACATACCTAGAAGGATGCCTGGATGTCCAGTCATCTGTTTTTCGACTCAGTATATAGCTGAGTGACCTTATGAATTTGGCCAAATCTTAGGGAACTAGCTATTATATGAGGAGAGTATTTGCTGGTGAGTTAGAGGATTTATACCTTAATTTGCTCACGAGACTTATGCAGATTTACCACTGTTCCAATTTAGAAAGTCTCAGTAGAAAGAGGAGTGACTCATAATTTTCTGGCAGCTCTTCTGAACTGCCTGCTTGCATCCCTCCACCTCTACGATGGGCACGTTGCACCTTTCTGGCAACAAACTCTCATCCATTTTCTGTCCAGCTCTCTAATGCAAGAGTTAGCCGTTACTTCCAGTCCTTCATTTATGTAACAGGTCAACTCTGGAACTGTTTCCCTCTGTCTGTATTTCCTACCGGCCTTGATCTCCAGTCTTTCAGATGCAGTGTGTACAGGCATCTCGAAATGAACTGATCTTGAATTTGGCTCTGTTATGTATTGTTTTTTCTTGAAGGAACGGTTTGCGAGCTCCTGGCATTTGGTTCCTTCTCCCTTGCATACAAAAAAATAAAGAAAGAAAGTGATTGAGGAAAGCAACAACGTAATCTTGATGGGTGGTTTTAATTGAAAAGAGGTGAACTGGGAGGAGTGGGACTCAGGAGGTAGTAAGGATTTGTGGGACAGTCTTCTGTTAAATATAGCAATGAATAATATAATGACACAGTGGGTCAAAGAAGAAACAAGATTTAGAGGGGATGACATACCAGAAAGACTAGATTTACTGTTAACCAAAGAACCTGACGTAATTGAATCTCTAGCATATCTGTGTCCTTTAGGGAAAAATAATCGTGTAGTGATTGAGTTCCAAATGACTGATGGGATTGTGGAGCCAAGAGATGAACTATACAGACAAGGAAGGTACAACTTTGGTAAAGCAAACTTTACAGCATTGAGGAACTTTTTGAAAATGCAGATTGGAGAGAATTCAGAGAAACAAGAGAGATACAGATGAAGTGTGATGTTTCTTGACTTCTGTAATTCAGATGTGGAAAAATACAATATGTGCCAAAAGTAAGTGGAAAAGAGAACTGGAAATAATATATACTGGTTCAACAAAAGGTGTATGATAGCAAGAAAAAGAAAGAGATGGGGCATGGAACAAATGGAGAAAGAGAGGTAACAATTGAACGAAGGAAGAATATAAAAGAACTACAGTTTATATACAAGAATATGTAGAGAGGAAGAAACTTTTTTTTTTTTTTTCCCCTGATGAAGCTTGTATTGTATATGAGAGATGTCACAATTCTTGTAATTGTAAAAGTATATGTGTGTCAAGTGCTAGTGAATCCCCTATGGAATAACTGGCGCTTTTGGGAAACAAAAGACCAGATTATTATTATTATTATTTTTATCCATCCATCCATCCATCATCCAATCCTACGTTGCCCCATGAGGAGCGTAGGAGCCCAGGGCTAGGCAAGTTGGTCCTGACATTTAAGATGAGAGTGACAAGTCTCACTCATGCCTGAGTGGCGCTATGTGTACAGGAAACCATTTGGCTTGTCACTCAGTGTAGAGTCACCCACAGGCAGAAGGAAAAGGAAAGAATGATGGAAAGATAGACAGAAGAGGGAGTGTAAAGTCACCCGTAGGCAGAAGGACAAAGAAAGAATGAAGGAAAGGAAGACAGAAGAAGATGGAAGGAAAGAAAGATGGAGGAGATGAAAGGGCAGCACCTGAGAGCAGCACTACATCAAGTAAGTGGATGGTGAGTGCCCCACCTACCACATATTATTGTTATTATTTTAATTGATAAGCTTGAGAAAGAACCTAAATTGTTTTATAGGTTTGTTAATGGCAAATTTAAAAAAAGGAAGGAATTAATAAGCTGAGAGTATAAGGTAAGGTGTATAAAGATGCAGTAATGCAAGCTGAAATAATGAACAAATGTTCCCAATTTTTCACTAAAAAAAGTGATTTTGTGGAGGGGGTGGGAGTCACTGGATATGCAGTGTTAAAAGATATAAAAGTGTAAGTGCAGGAAGTGTATATTATCATCATCATCCAATCCTGTGTTGTCTCATGAGAAGACGTAGGAGCCCATCGTCAGTCAAGTTGGTCCTGACATTGAAGACGAGTGCCCAGCCTCCTGAGTGGCATTATGTAAGCAATAAACCCCAACCATCCCTTGGATATAAACCTGCACAGGCTTAATCTGATTGGAGTGCTTTAATTACTCACTAAACCACCAGGTGCCATAATTTGGTTATATGGTTACCATCCAACGTAGAAAGTGTTTTCCTGATGCACAGGAAACCATTTGGTTTGTCACTCAGTGTAGAGTCACCCATAGACAGAAGGAAAAGGAAAGAATGAAGGAAACAAAGACAGAAGAGGAAGAAAGGAAGAGAGGAAAGGGCAGTCACCGGAGAGCAGCACTACATTGAGTGAGTGGATGGTGAGTGCCCCCACCTGCCTCTTGATATAAATTACTGGAAACTCTAGATGTAAGGAAGGCCCCGGGACCTGACGGAACCTCTAATTAGATACCAAAGGAATGCAGAGAACGACTGTTGGACAAGATTCATGGTTTTATTATGTTCTCTGGAAAGAGGGAAAGTACCTTGGGAATGGAAGAGGGCAAATGTGGTATCAGTTTACAAGGGAGGGAATAAGGAAGAACCCCTGAATCATAGACCAGTGTCCCTGACCAGCATGGTCACAAAATTGTGCAAGAGAATCCTGAAAGACAAATACAGTAAACCCTTGATAAGCCGAACTTTTAGAAGCCGGAATCTTCAGTTAGCCGAACTCAGGCCGAGACCACGTATGAAAGTAGGCCGAAATGCGAAAGTAGGGGGAGAAATGGCGCCAAGCGGACTCGTGGCGCCAGTCTGCTGCTTGCTTTTGGAGACGGTAGTTGCGCCATTCTTACTGTCATTTAGTGCTGAACAGTGCTCTCTTTTTGCCTTCTGCCTTGCCATGGAAGGTTCATAGCTTAAAAGAAGTGATACTGGCACCTCTAGTCGTAAAGGAATGAAGCTAAAAAAAAAAAAATTGCGCGTGTGACAGTGTAGTGATCATGATTAAAGTTCAGTACTATTATTACTGAAAGTGTTACATTGCAGTCTATTACAGTGATTACATTTAAGTTTTTTTCTTAATATAGAGTGAAATAAATACTGGGTACTGTTTAGAATTTACGTTAAAGTATGAACTAACCCACCTCCACCAACTCCGTCTCCAAAACAAAACAAACTGCCGAACTTCGAAGAATCTACTGCTTCTAACAAAAGGTGTTACATTGCAGTCTATTACAGTGATTACATTTAAGTTTAGTTCTTAATATAGAGTGAAATAAATACTGGGTACTGTTTAGAATTTACGTTACAGTATGAACTCAACCACCTCCACCACCTCTGTCTCCAAAACAAAACAAACTGCCAAAGAATCTACTGCTTCTAACGAAAGGTGTTACACTGCAGTCTATTATAGTGACTACATTTAAGTTTAGTTCTTAATATAGAGTGAAATAAATACTGGGTACTTTTTAGAATTTACGTTCAAGTGTGAGTTAAACCACCTCCACCACCTCCGTCTCCAAAACAAAACAAACTGCTGACAATCTTCTGCCTCTGACGAAAGGCAAATTATGTGCACTGAATTCTTTCTTTTTTGTCTTTCTTTATTAATTTATACACTGTATATGCTCCTTTACTTTAGTGTTAAGAAGACAAGTAATAAGTATTGTTATTGCAATTTTGGGGGGTGAAAGTCCATCTCCAACACACGTTACCGACAGTCGGTACTGCCTCTGTGAATGATTTTCTACCAATTAACCACTTCAGTACTGTGACGTCTATTTCTACTTTATTTATGCTTCCTCCAGCCGATTTTATGGCACTCAGGACTGGACTCACATACTGAAGGGGCTAACGAAGGCTGTACCAACCCCGTGCACTTCCACAGATCCAACCTACACTGACTAAAATTGTCTGGTGGCAGCAAGAACAAAATGAAAATACACCCAGCACTGAAGGGGTTAAATGTACATTAAATGCACTATATTATTTTTTGTCATAACTAATTTATTTATATATGCTTCTTTAATTTAGTGTTGAAAGGACAAGTAATAGGTATTGTCTTAGCAATTTTGGGGGGTGATAATTCGGTAATTTAGCAATTTTGGGGGGTGAAAATTCAGTAAGCCGGAAAATTCGGTAATTCGAATCAGGGTAGAGCCCCATATAGTTTGGCTTATCAAGGGTTTACTGAAGATGAAATATCTGGAGGAGATGGACATTTTGGCAGAAAGTCAGTTTGGATTCAGAACTGGGAAGTCATGTGCCTCTAATTTGCTGAGCTTCTACTCAAGGGTGATTGACATGCAGCAGGAGAGAGATAGTTGAGTGGATTGTGTGTACAATATTTAGGTCTGGAGAAAGCCTTTGTCAGCGTACCCCCTGAACAACTAATGTGGAAACTGGAACACATAGGAGGACTGAAGGGGAACCTCTTGGAGTGGATTAGAGACTTCATGAGAGACAGACAGATGAGGACAGTAGTAAAGGACAGGGTGTCAGGGTGGAGGGAAGTAACAAGCGGAGTCCCGCAGGGCTCGGTGCTAGCATCCATAATATTCCTGATTTACATTCTGTTGGTGAAGCAGCTCAAGGTTATGAAGGAGTCCATGGAGGATGTGTATATGGTGTGAGGAATGTGGAAGGGGAAAGAATACTCAAGTTTGGGGAGGCTATGGACATGATTGTGTGCAACACACATTTTAGAAAAAGAGTGAGTAGATTGATTACATACGAGTCCGGGGGAAATAGTAGCCAGATAGATTATTTTCTGGTAAGGAGGGTTGATAGGAGATTAGTGAGGGATGTTAAAGTTATAGGAAGCGAGGAGTGTGTGCAGCAGCACAAACTGTTGATTTGTGACATGGTGCTTAAGGAACGAGTGATGAGAAGGATGACATATGTACCTAGGAGGAAAATATGGAAGCTGAGAAACCAATCAGTAAGGGATGCCTTTTATAGTGAGATGAGGAGAGTGGTGGCTGAACAGGAAGCCGAAGATAGAGACGTTAATGAACAGTATGGAGCCCTTAAGAACAACCTCTTGAGAGTTACCGATCCAGTATGCGGTTGGACAAGAGGCCCACCAAGGCATAAAGTAACTTGGTGGAGGGATGAGGGTGTAGAAGCCGCAGTTAAGGAGAAGAGAAGGCTTTTCCGGGAATGGAAGAAGGGTGGTAACAGGGAGGAGTACTTGGCTGCCAAGCGCAGGGCTAGAAGAGAGGTATACAGGGCGAAGTCTGAATCACAGAGACTTTTACTTGATAATCTAAATCATGAAGGAAGGAAAAA
>JAGKTI010013618.1:0-22773 GCA_018397915.1 Birgus latro
CACAGTCTGTCAGGGACCTGCAGGATCGTCTCCTTGGTCCCCGCACCGCCTCTATCAACGACGCCTGCGCGCTTCCTGACGAGACTGATGTGCTCTTCACCTCTGGTGAATTGGACGAAGCCCTCCAGGGCCGGAAAGACACTGCCCCAGGAGCAGATGGCCTCCCTTACTCCCTCCTTGCCCGTTCAGGACAGAGGGGGCGGACTCTCCTCCTTGAATTAATGAATCACTCTTGGGTTGTGGGACTCCTTCCTACTCCATGGAAGACTGCCATCATCCATCCCATCCCGAAGCCTCGCGATCCAGCTGCGATGAGACCTATCTCTCTTCTCAGCTGTAC
This sequence comes from Birgus latro, assembly GCA_018397915.1. Lineage (NCBI taxonomy): Eukaryota > Metazoa > Arthropoda > Malacostraca > Decapoda > Coenobitidae > Birgus > Birgus latro. Next base: position 341 of record JAGKTI010013618.1, read on the forward strand.
TGCGAAGACGGCTGAACGCCTCGTTCTCTCTCGTCTTTCTTGGAAATTGGACCCGCTGCACCTGCATCTCTTTGCCTATCTCCCTGGCAGAAGTGCTGTGCAGTGCTTGGCCTCCTTTCTAGGTGAGCTGAGACATGGCCGAGGCTTGGCGTCTTCCTTGATGTAGAGAAGGCGTTTGAGTTAGCTGTCCCTGAGGCCGTACTCTCAGCGCTCGTTGCCAAGGGTGTTCGTGGCAGGATTCTCTCCTTGCTGCACAACTACTTTACTGGCCGCTCTGCTAGTGTACGCTTTCAGGGACAGCTCTCTCCCCCTCACCCTCATATCAACGGAATGCCACAGGGAGGCGTGCTCAGTCCCCTCCTATTTAACCTGCTTGTCGAACAGCTGCTGTTGATTGACTTTGGCAGAGGTACCACCCTCCTCTGCTACGCAGATGATCTCGTGCTCGTCATCTCTCGTAAGGATTGCTATAGACATGCACCGGCTGCTCTAACCCGCCTCCATGATAGGTGCTGTGAACTAGGCCTGAAATTGAACCCCGATAAGACGAAATGCTTGCCTTTTGGGATGCGTCCACCTGAACATCCCCTCTCACTCGGAAGGCAACAGCTTGGCATAGTTCTCAGTCACCAATACTTGAAAGTGTGGTTGGACAGCCGCCTCACCTTCTCAAAGCATGTCAAGTACCTGCGAGAGAGGGCGGCCCCTCGTATCTCTGCCCTAAAAGCTCTCTTCCACAGGAATCTCGGTGCCTCACCTCGTACTCTAAGAACATTCTACACGCACGCAATACGGTCACTTGTTGACTACAGTGCAACGTGTCTTGTTGGACTCTCGAGTGAGCAGGTCCACTCTCTCGAAGTCCTGCAAAACTCTGCACTTCGTGTGATGTTGGGTGCTCCTATGTGGACGCGCGCCGAGAATCTGAGGTTGGAGAGTGGCTTTCCCTCTCTCCAACATCGCGTCTGGAGTCGATCAGCAGCAGTTGCTGCGCAGCTCTGCAGATCCAGACTTCAGCTGTCTGTCTCTGCTGTGCTCACTCTGTTGTGGCGATTGTCCATAAACTTGCCCTTACCCAGACCTTGCAGGGAGGCCCTGACCTCCCTCATCCTGACTACTCGCCTCCACCACCATGGCTGCCCCCTGTGATTCGTGGACTTGCCCCTTCCAGTGCCTCCTCTAGAGCATCCCTGCCCTCACTGTTGCGGCAAGATGCACTGAGAAGGATGGCGACTCTTTGCATCCCGGGGGCGGCAGAATACTACACTGATGGATCAGTCACTGCTGATGGTTCAGCGGGTGCAGCATTTTACTGTGAGGGCCGTGCTGAGACATGGAGGCTCCCTTCAGGAGCCTCTGTGTACGAGACTGAGCTTGTCGCCATCCTTGGTGCCCTTAGAGATGCCAGCCTACACCACCATAGGCACCTCATTATTCATAAAGACTCGCTCTCGTCACTGCTCAGTCTTCGTGCGCGGCACTTTAAAGAAAATGTTGCCCTGCTGACTTCCATTCTAGTTGTGGCTGACACCATTGCACGCCGGGGCACCGACATCACTCTTCATTGGATACCCAGCCATGTGGGTATCCGCGGCAATGAAGCAGCTGATGCCGCTGCTCGGCGTGCCACCGCTCTCCCCACTGTCACCTTTCCACTAGGGCACAGCCTCGCGAGTGTTAAAAGGAAAGCCTACACCTCCACCTTAAGGCTCACTCGCGAGGCTCATGAGGATCAGGTTGCTGCTGGCTCACGATCCGCCTCGTGGTTTGCGCGGGCAACTCGCTATGAGCCGCTTGTTGCCCCGCCCCACACCCCTAATGCTCTCATAGTGGGTCTCCGCCGCCTCCGGCTTGGGCACCCCTGTTTTTCACAAATATCCGGGCGGCAACCTGATCCGTGCCCTTACTGTCACCACCTAGACGACTGGCCTCTTCTACACTATCTTTTGGACTGTCTTTCCACTGTTTCTCTTCGTCTTTCTCTTCGCAACCATCTTGTCAGGCGTGTCTCTCGTTCTGACACTGCTGCTGAGATGGTTGCTCTTTCCCGTCTCTTCCCTCCTCTCCACTGTCTCCTCTTACCCTCCGCCTCGCTAGTCATAGCGCCACTTTATTTATTTCCTTTCTTCTGTCCGCGTCCGTCTGCCGCCATGCAGCGGACGCTCCTCTTTAATTCTTCATCATGATTTGCCACTTACGGGCTCTCCATCCTGAGCCCGTGCCACACCCGTGTGGCGAATCTCATCATCATCATCATCACTATCACCACCAGCAAACTCTACGACCACCACCACTTCTGTTACCACAGCGACATTCACAGTCATCAAACTCAGTCGAGACTACCACAACCACTCATCACAACTTCAAGTACAGCCTACTGTTACCACCACAACCATTAGGTTATTAAGACTCCAACTCGCAACATAATCCTTTATTGATGATGAAGCTTGCCTTGATAAAACTGCGATGGCTTTTTTGTTTTTTTATTTTTTGCACATTTTCGTGTTATCCACAGAACTAACAACGAGGGTTCACTCCTATTGTGGTTCATCGCTACGTCAACACCCACAAACCCGCTAAACTGAGACGCTACACTCATCAATGACGTTACTTCCGCTACCAAGCGAGTTCCGGGATTGCAGCTGAAGATGCTAAAGTATGAACTGCCAAAGCTTGGTCAGATTTTAGGGTTCTGACAATCTATCACTCACAGGTGGTGTAAATACATAAATGTATACTGTGTCTGGATCTTATAAATGGAAAGCAGTTCATTTAACTTTCATATATTGGGGGGGGGGAGGAAGTAAAAAAAAAAAAAAAAAAAAAAATTTTTTTCCCTTCATGAAAACCTTAAAAAATTCTATCCTGTGAGGTTTAAATGTAAAATATTTTTTAATAAAAAAAAATTTTGTTCAAAAAAAAAAAAAAAAAAAAACGTATTTTGCTTCAAAGGCTGGGAACTCAGATGCCAACCCAAAACAAGACGCGGTAGGGCTGCTGTCGTCACAACCAAAACACTCACTTCCACGAACAATATACTGTATATATTTATATTTTTTGACACTCCCGACATATTTACAAAACCTAGTGTGCGGGGCAGACTTCACTGAGCCGCCCTAGCTGGATGTGATGTCTTACAAGGTGGCTTCAGGAATGTAATATACCCCTGTACAACTTCGAGCCGCCTTTTCGTTGGCATTGGAAATTTCGCAACACCTCTTCCTCAGTGATTTATTTTGCATGTTTCACCTTAAGATTCTTTGAAGTTGTTCATGTCATTATATCGGCAAACTCCGAATCAACAACATGCCAAAGTATTCTCAAGGCGCAATGTGCAAAACGCGTCGCCGAACAAGAGGTAATTACGAATTCTTCGAAGCAATGACAACACGGCCCTTTTTGTCTAAAGTGTGTCCTCGCAGGGTGATAACTAAATTTTTACTCATAAGTACACCAGTACAACCTGACATTGTACCCTGGCACTACCATGACGTCTTTCATATTTTATTCGCGGTACTACCAAACGATTTTACAGATGAGGAGAGAGACTTCAAACATGAGATTAAACCGTGCGTTAATTGTCATTACTAAGGATCTGCCCTAAGCTGGATAGATTGTTTGAAGGTAGCGTCCAGCAAGAATAAAACCAAATGAAACACCATCGTAGTGAACCAATTAAGCACTGCCATTTGTTGATAAAGGTCAGATGTTTGAATGGACTTTCCTACTGGTTGGCTTCAACCAACATAATTTCCTGCTGTACCTTAGGCTTTCAGCCAGAGAATCTTGTTCCTGTTTTATTCTTGATACTATAGCATTACTTTAATCAGCTTAGGGGAGATGTAGTGAAGCTTAATCTGAGCTGAATGAAACTGTGAGACGTTAGGTATGAAATAAAAATGACATTTGGATGAGGCAGTTGAACCATACTCTCGTTAGTACTGCAGACAACGCAGCACCCCTTACACTACGATTACTTCTTTTGCTATTTAACATTCTCTTGCATGTTTTATATCTCACCCCAGTACTCGTCACTGTCTGGATCTGTAACATTCAAGATCATATTAACGTGTAATATAGAAAATAAATCACCGAAAAAGGTGCGTTACGAAATCTCCAAGGCCAGCCAGAATTAGTACCCCTTTTATTGTAGTGTTCCTAGCAGTGTGTGCAAATTAACCCTTTCACTACGATGGAGGTTGTGTTTTCGCTGCTGCTAGATGACCTGATGCAGCTCAAAGATCTGTGGAAATGAAACTAGGAACTAGAGAAAAAGAAAACTACCACCAATCCCTCCAATACGATGACAAACGTATCATTATAATCTGCATGCTAACTCTACTTAATTCAACACGGGAGAGGCCCCTCGTAGTGAAGCGATTTCATCTAAGGACTGTTTTGGGTTGTTTAACTTGGTTATTTTAACATTAATCCTTCAGACGACGGACGTCATTGACAGTTTATTTTTTATGCCTTTTTTTTTTTCTCCAGATTTCGTTATGCCTTCCGTAATGAAGGGATTCAGTGAACATCTGCACTACCCCTCCTGTCTGAAGTCTCTCCTAAGATAAATTAATTTGAAGCAAGAATCAAATAGAAAAGCATCATCGTAGTGAAGAGGCTGACCCCTACAAGACAAACACGACTTTTTCTCTTAATACCACCAGACGATTTTACTGAGCTTAGGAGAGGTTTCGAATGGCATGGGTTATTAGTTACAGCCATCATCAACCTCCTGACTACTTGGATGCTTCCTCTACAGGCTGATGAAAATAGCCGGCCAGTACCAAGAATGAAATATATAAAGGCGTACTCATTCTGAAGGGGCTAAAATTGGACCCAGTTTGTGGCAGATCAAATTTAGGTCCAGAATCTGGACTGCAAGATTCAGAGTGGCCACATAAAAAAAAAAAAAAAATAAATACATAAATAAATGATCCTTCATAATTAAAGTTTGTTCCTAGTTTTTTTTTTTTTACGAGTTTTTTTTACGAGGGAAATGATTTAGTCAATCTGTTACTACGGATCCTGTCAGTTACATTTCTCATGGGTACTTTCCGCCACAACCTGATTCTCAGTGTGTGTGTGTGTGTGTGTGTGTGTGTGTGTGTGTGTGTGTGTGCCGTAATCCCGTCAACGTAGATTTTGTGACACCTCTTCCTGTGGTGATTTATTTTTTCGTATAACTTGATATTCGCTTGCATCTTCTTAATGTTGAAACATTTTTGAATTAATAAACACACAAGCATGTATGAAAATGTAATGGTCAAAACTAAGTCGCTGTGGAAGAGGCGTTACACAATCACTTCCAGCAAGAATACGTTCATCTGTTAACCTCTTGACTCCAGTGATGTAATGTTGGTTTATTTTCCCTCCCTCCAAGAGATTTTATCCACCTTAGGAGACCTTTTGTGGTGAAGAGGTCAGTCAAAGCTATATCCAGCCCTCGTAGCTCGGGAAAGCTCTCCAAAAGTTGATAATAACGTCTAGAGGTAGAACGAAATATACAATGCTATGGGACTGAGAATGTTGAGAGAGTACTCATATTAATTCACCTAGTATTGTTGACCTCACCCGAGAGAGGGATCACACTAGTAGACCATTCACAGCTCAACTAACATAATTACATTGCTTTTACAGTTGTGCGTGCATTTTGTGTCTGGTGGGGCAAACGCAGACACGCACGCAACTCCCACACGCACACACAAGATACAGAGGCGGTTGTAGGATCCGGGGAGCCAGGTAAAACGGGGACACAGGTACAGTGATACACGATATTGGTACGAAGGCTAATTGAAGAAGGAAACGCAGTATTGTTCACCTAAATAGATTTTTACCCATCGACTGTATGACAGATAACCGGAGGGGCGATTCTACCACCCCTACCTCCATTTTTCTGCCATTTCACTAAGAGACTTCCTGCATTCATCTCATCACGAAGGCTAACGGAAGAGCCAAACTATTTTTTTTTTATTTCAACACTTTCAATACGATGACGTCTCGTGCTTTTGTTCTTGCTATCGTCAAGAGATTTTACCATGTTTTTTTTGGGGGAGACATCGCACCGAAGGGGTTACCAAAAACTTTTTCACCCATTCAGTGATATACCTGTAAGTCTTCCCCATATGGCAAAACATCGATTGACAGGTTGCCAGGATTAAAGAAACAAGATATCATCGAAGTGAAGGGGTTAGTGTGGGAGTCTTGTGCCTATACTTTTTTTGCCTTTCCTTGACGATCAATCCTATTCTGCTTGAATATCGCATGATCATCTGTAAAAAATAATACCGTGATAACAATAATGTACATTGGGATCTACTGTTCTTCTACAAGTTGAAGCCCATACAGCTTGCTCAACTAATCAGAATCATGCAGCCAGGCTGGAATTTTGCTTCGTTAAATTGGAGTCCTATACAGTAACCATAAACTTTTGAAGTTTTACTGGCGACTTAAGAATATTATTGTTACAGCCGATAGGAATTTTTATAGTTACTAGACGAAAGTTACATTTGTTATAGGTGACTTAAATACTATTACTATTGAAGGTGACGTGGGAATAATTATTACTGACGACTTAAGAGTTTTATTTGCTGTGTATGGTTCTCCGGGGCCTACCACCATGCAGGGGGACACAAGTACACACACAAGGGACATCGACACTTCTCGTACTTGTGATTTACAACTAAATTAGGCAGTTTGCTAAAGAAGGCTGACAGTAGTTTATGAAATTCTCTCTTTATTTCTTCCAGTAGTAAAGCTTTCATGATCCAGTCGGCTTGTCTCATGGGGGGAAAAAGTAAAAGAAAAACACACTTTGAGGGGCCACACCATTTTATCCCGCCAATCAAATCTTGGGCCATCACATCGCTGGGAAAGATTAAGGCCCGATATTCTTGTGAGCTAACGCGGCTTTCCAGCACCTCTTCCTTGACCATCTATTTTGCGTAGTATACCTTATTTTTCTCTTGTATGTTAGTTGTACTTAATATAGAAATATTTCCCATATACAATATGAACGTTATATGCAGAAATAAACTGGCAAGGAAAAGGCGTCTAGCTCCCAATCTGACGGGAATGCTGCTCTAAGGGATCCTATTCTAGCAAGCTTAGGAGGCTCTCAGGCACCTCTTCCGTACTTTATTTTTGCTTGTTAATTGTCTCTCGTAAGTTATTTGTACAAACTACGTCATGTTGAAAATCTGTTACTATTGTACATGAGAATACCAATGTGCTATATGCAAAGTAAATTGCCAATGACGTGCTAAAACGCCTCCTAAGCCGACGAGAATACGGTCCAGCGACGCTTGCAACCACTGGCTAGAATATCCTAGACATTCAGTACCGAACGTGTCCCCACATTTCACCAGAGCCGACTGATCTGTCTTTGAAATACCGAGTGAACTTCGGGAAATACACTGCAAACGAGACCTAGCCAACTATTTATCACCTGACGGTCATGTATGTCACTACAACGTCCATATTTGACCCCTGCAGCCCGGTGACGTAATCTGCTTATATTCTTGCTGCTGCTAAACTAATTTACCGAGTTTCCTGGAGACCTCGTGTGGTGAAGGGATTACTGAAGGCTGAGGCGTATTCTCCGTGGCACCTCTCTTTAGCGATGTATTTTGCTCAGAAAACCTTAACATTCACTTGTATACCTTATTAACATCCATATAATATGTACCAATAATATACATGAGGATATTCAGGTATAATGTGCAGAATAAATTGGTTAAGTCGAGGTGTTACGAAATCTTTCGAACCAGTACATCTAACCCCTCCAGATCGAAAAGTCTCTGCTAAACTGAGTAAAATCGTCAGGTAGCAACAAGAATAAACTAAAAAGTGTCCTCGGACGGGAGAGGTTAAAGATGGTGAAGAGAAATCTATTATCACAACCTGACAAGAGCCGGAAAAATATTATGAGGTGAAAATTCTAGAGTTCTTAACATTTCATACATACTGTATATATTTTTTCAGGTTACTGGCTCCCAGTCAGTAACATGCACAAATTTGACGACTTTTTTTACATCAACAAAATATCAGCATTAGGCAAAATGTCAGAAAAAATACAGTTCCTTCGCTACGATGACGTCCTTTTTATTCCATTCTTCCTACGACCAGACGATTCCATTCAGTTTAAGAAAGGTCCCACGCGGTGATGGGGTTAGCAACAATCTTCTTCACCACTACTTCCCCTGAGTTGACTAAATATGTCTCATGGTAGCAAGGTTAGTAGCCTATATAAAAAGACGTCAGCATACTGAAAATCAGGTAACTTTTTTTATGTTTTTTGTTTATTTTTGCTACCTACGGATGATAATCAGCTTAGGGGAATTATCTTGTAAACGTGTTACTAATAGCTATATTTAACCCCTCCTATTCCAAATGTCTATCCTATACTGAATAAAACCATCTGCGATTGGAAAGAAATACAACTATAAATAAATCTGACTGAAGGGGTCGCTGAATTTACTGGTTAGCACTGCATACACGGCTTTAGCAAGAAGGTTCAGCGGGAGACAAATAGAGCCATTTAGTTAATATATTACGCTCGGCTTGGCTGGCGCTTCTGTACACACTGGAAGCCCTTGGTCAAGAGAAGGGCTGAGTTTGGGGGGAGGGCGGGAGGCTGAATAATCAACTGTATTCTTAAACATGAAATCGCGAAGAGGAAGATCCGTGTTTAAAGATAAATTTCTGAAGCACATGACGATGACTGAGTTGAGCTGGGGGGCACGCAGATGAGAACAAATATCAGTGGGATGCTAGTTTGAAGAAATAAATGGTAGACATTACAGGTAAAGATGATAAGGTTAGGTTTATGCTCATCAATCGCACAAGGGTCATTAAGGCAGACAATGTTTCACTTAGTCCCACACTTCCCCTAACATACATCAACGTGCCTCGCTACTCCCTATCACTCCTGCCTGCACTCTTTAACATAGGACACACAGATGATCACACCTAGTAACCATACGTGTTCCACAAATGCACGCCAAAAGGGGGGTTTTGCCTTCCCCTTTGCAAATCAGGTAATAAGCATACGGTCGATTATACATCCCAAATAGTGAATATGTACACTGAATAATTACAGAGAACTGGTAATTCTTAGTAGGCTTTAGTTTGACTGATCTGTCGACTCGCTAATCCAGCTAAGTTTTTGAGTAGCACTAGAAGGCCACTTATAATTATATAATGTGTATAAAGCAGTTACAACTGGATACTCTGTCAGAAACTTTGATATCTCATGAGTTCTGCTCAACTCGATCTTATGGCGCGTATTCTGGTGACCTTGGGAGGCTAACTAGCGTCTATTCCTTCGCGATTTATTTTGCATACAAAGTTACACCTTAAGCTATTGCCATACGACGACGCCTTTATCATTATGCTCTTGCCACCATCACGCACTCTCATTCATCAACTGCCTCCCACAGATCATCAACAGGCAGATCCACGGATGTCGTCCATGATGCCAGGCCAACACATCTGTTTTATCACACTGAAGATCAGTATACAACACATACACAGATTTCAGTTTTTACTGGCTGTCATGGTTATTTCTCCCATACGATACTATGCAAAACATCTATGTTGATGAAAGTTGCTTAGTGGGCCGAGAGAAAGAATGCCAAACCCTCATTACTTTGGAAAGCGATATTGGCAACAGTTGAAATACTCCTGGATCGACTTTGAACCACCAGATGTCAGTCGCCTTCTGTATCTGTGTAGGGGTTAACCATCTCTCGCATGTCATTTATATCGTCATAATATCGACAAATTCTGCATTAATGCCAAATAAAATAATATCAACGTACCATATGCAGAATTAAACTGGTAAGGAAGAAATGCTGAGGAGCCTCCTTCGCCCACGAGAATACGGTCCAGTGTCTTAGCCTACCACCAGTTACACATTACTTTAAAACCTAGGAATTATTAGTTAAGCACGGAGCCAGTCAAGGGAGAGTAAAGGCAAGTTACTCTGATTACACACAGCTCGTCGCCAACTCTGCTTTCCATCTCACTTTATGACTAAAATTTATCTAACAGAAAAAAAAAATCCTAAAGAAAGTTGCAATACGACCGAGGATTTGAAGGCTAATATTTTCAACCAGCAACCTCACTTACCAATAATCTGGTCCTTCAAAATCACCTTTAAATAGAAAAGGAGAGGAGTAAGGAAAAATGAAATGTATATTTTTCCTATGGTTATTTACAGGACATAGTCGATCACTGAGAAACCTTGAAAAATAGCGGTGTGCGAGACCAGCCTCTTTCGTCCGCATCGGGGCTTGTCTCAAAGTATTGTGCTAAAATCCACGACATTGATTCACACACAAACTTACGATCTATTTCTGTCGTAACATGGACTTAGTTTTTGAAGGAGGGATCAATACGGGCTAAATTTTCCTACATCTTAGCTTCTGCATGACGGGCAAGAAAAGGATGGTGCACAATCTCCCCATGTCCCTTGTTCTACCTACAAAGATATATCTTGGGTTTTGCAGGTGGGGTAAGGAGAGGAAAGTACAAAATCTTCCTAACTTACATCTCTTGCTTTACCTCCAGAAACAAATCTTAGTTACGAGTGGTAAATTAATCGTAAGCTATATGTGTAAATCTCAGCCTACGTCCATACCTCGCTAGAATGCACAGATGGTTATATATTACAACAGTTATGTGTAGTTATATATGTTTCATCAATGAGAAGTGTCTCCGCACCAATGACGCGCTGGCCAGGCGGAGTTAGGGAATTGACTGCGGACTTCCAGGAAATAATCTGGGTCAATTTGGGAGGTGTGTGTGTGTGTGTGTGTGTGTGTGTGTGTGTGTGTGTGTGTGTGTGTGTGTGTGAACGTCGGTTGATATAAGGGGAGGAGAAGGAGACATAGGGGAAGGGGAGGAGGATGGAGGGAATGGAGAACAGGAAAGATGGGAAGAGGAAGAAGGAGAAGACAAGGAAGAGAATAAGTACATAACAGGAGGATACGGAACATGTTTTAAAAAAAGAGGGGGAGGGAGGGAGTATGAGCAATATTAGGGGTAAGGGATGTACAGGAGGTAAGGAGGGGAGGATTTTCATAAGGGAAGGGGGCAGGGAATGGAGGAGAGGTTAAGAATGGAGTGGAGAGCGAGAGGAAGTGAGGGTGAGGAGCAGAATGTTATGGGAAGAGTGAAGTGGAATATGGTGGAAGGAAAAGGACAGAGTTGGGGAAACGAGAATGAATGGAGTCGGGTGGAGGGGGAGGAAGAGGGATACAAAAATGCCAATCTGAGGAGCTAACAAGCTAGAATGCCACTTCGCCAACCTGTTTTTAGTACTACCTTTATAGCACTTACGATGGCAGGGATTACAATACAGCAAGTCGTTCAGTTACAGACTTGCCAAATGATACATTGGTGTTGGTGACTTCCAACATACTAGCATGACTTCCTCATTGCTACTAAGGTCATACCTCATATGTGTTAATTACAATTTCAGTAACCAAACAATTTCGTGATACACGCGAAAATTAGAATTTCTTTATATGTTCCGATAATCTCCAAATTATGAGTCCTAAAAGATGCACAGATTTAATACATTACCGAATTATTTATGCATAAGCTGGAAGAAAATATGTTCTATGGTGGGGGAAGTTATGACATTTTTGTTCTTCCTCTGATACTGAGACAGGAAGCAACTTTGTCGTGTGCGTTTGACACGGAGGGGGAGGGGGAGGAAATTGTGAAGGGAAGGGGAAGGGTGAGGGACTGGCAGCATCGTAAAAGGCAAGGGATGGTGTGATGCTGCAAGGTGAGGGGTTAAAGGCAAGTGAAAGGAACAAGATGAACATGAGGAAGAAAGAGACAGAAGTAGGTATGAGGGGATGACTTAGTGAGCAGGGACCACATGTGCTGAGACGAAGGGTGGGGATGGGAGGGGGAGGCAGGAGTGAGAGGATTGTGGGAAGGAGATGTGAAAGTGGTATTTGGGACAATAGGGGTGAGGGAGAGGTGAGGGTGGTTTGTGGGGGTGAGGAAGGCTTGTGAGAGAAATTGGGAGGGAGGTGAGGGACGTGGGAGTGAGGGGGAGAGGTGAGGGAAGTGTGTGTAGATATGTGGGCATGAGGTGTGTATGCGTGTCTGTGGACATGTGGGGGTGAGACAAGTGTATGTGTTGTGGGGGAGGGCAGTGGGTACTGGGGTGGGGTGGGGTGAGGGAGGATGGCCCCGGGGTGTTAGCACTGGCATGAACCATTCTGTGGCTGAGTGGTCTCTGACAGGCGGGTGCCCTTGTTGGCGTTCACCAGGTTGGGATCAGTGTCCAGGCTCTCGGACATCTTGTCGCAGATGATGTCCACCAACCGCTCAAACACAGCCTGAAAAACAGCAAACACTGTCAATACTTGCCGAACACTGATAAACCTACGAGACGAGGTAAAGTTGGATGATGCGCCCTTTGTAACAATTCTGCACTGTTAGACTACAGTATAATTCACTCCCTGTTTAACTCATTAAGAGAACAAGACCTCACTAGGTACAGTCGAACATGAGAGAGAGAGAGAGAGAGAGAGAGAGAGAGAGAGAGAGAGAGAGAGAGAGAGAGAGAGAGAGAGAGAGAGAGAGAGAGAGAGAGAGAGAGAGAGAGAGAGAGAGAGAGAGAGAGAGAGAGAGAATGGTGGACTCGACTCCCGTGTGATACAACATTCAGGAGAAAGTTATGGTATTCATAACTCGGCCTGGACCCCACCCGCACTACTGGCTTTATAAATGACACTCATTAACACAAGTTTACACTGGGAGGTTCCCAGGGGCGGCCAGGTGTGGGAGGTAGGCCGATAGTTCTATAAATTATTGATGATCCTATCCACGATGAAACTCAGCCCACACTCAGTTATTACAGATAGGTCACGCTAGATATACAGAATGTCTAGAAATTATCTTTGCATTTCTGAAATTTATCGGAGGTAAAGTATGCGGGTTTACTGAATTTTCTTCATTTTCTTTTAATTAGAGTGTATATTCTCAATTTTTTTTTCTTTAACTGGCAAATGAGCCAGCATGGTTATGTGCTCCACTGGATCCAACATTCAGTAATCCATCAGCTCACGTTATACATTTGACTGTGGTTTATTTATCAGCACATTCATGTGGTTTAATTAGGCATTGCCTGACTTACATGTCAAATACAGAGATCATCCGCCAAGCTACTATTACCATTTAAGTCCTGTGACTTGAAAAGATAATTGATCCTTTCAATTACCAGGATATCGTTTCGTACTGCTTGGTTTACAAAGGCTCCAAAATGAGTCGGCCTTGGTCACCTAATGGCGGCTCTCCATGCTGCTCGATATCAAGAAACCTTTCTATTCAATCTCTTATTCCTCTGGTCACACTATAATAACCTCGTACCAAGTCGTTTTCGGTCTGTCTCTCGCAAATCTACCCAACGCGTTCACGCCTTTCACCCTCCGCAACCAACTGTCATCCTCTATCCTGTCCACCTGCCCAAATTATCTCGATTCACCTCTTTTCATCACATCACCAACACATTCAAATCCACTCCATTCTCTCAACGCTTCATTCGCAATCCTAACCCCCCCAGGCCTGTCATTCAAGGATGCAATACATATAATTTTAATCATTCTCATCTCTATACATCTGAGCCCACGAATATCCTCCTCCTTTACTGACCAAGTCTCACTACGTACAGTATTACACTCCTAACACACGCTGCATACAGGGGTTCCTTGGCACGGAGGGAGAGCCCTCTCGGTGTCAGAAAGGGCAACAACTCCCTAAACTTTTTCCACCCACTCTGTACCTTTTTTTTTTTTTTTTTTTTTTTATGTGTCCGACTCTGGGCATAGGCTTTACAGCCTGCTATCAAGGCCCAGTCGTCCTCCTACATACCATACACCTCTACATGTCACCACTTCGGCGCTTAACACCCACCATCCATATTGAATACATGCTAGGGCTGTCTCATACAGGACTGGTGTATTGGTATTAGCGGGGTTATTTTTACGACATGTCGGCGGGTCTTCTGGTAGATCAGTAAAGCCTGATTTAATGAAATTCAAATCCTGAAACTGTTTCCTGCACCAGCGAGGATTCGAACCTGGGTCCTACGGGACTGCAAGCCAACTCTCTACCGATCGAACTACCGCCTCTACCAAGCTAGCTCCAGCACATGTGACAATTTGAGAATTTTGCAACTGAGAAATAACTGATCTTATGGAAAAATTACTTATGGGTCTGTCATCTCAGAAAAGTTGCCCCCCTTACCCCCAAACCTACATCAAACTGGTCACTAGCGAACACTAACAATCTGGAAAAGAAATTAGTAAAGCATACAAATATCATGTTTCCTTCAAAACTTCATACAATGAAAACTCACCAACAAGACAAATCCCTTCCCAGCTCTCTGCTTTTATATGCTATCCTTTATCTACTACACACACAAAAACAGCATTATTTTGCAACCAACCTCTACCACTACATTCATGTCATAAAGTAGAAAGAAAATAATAAACAGGGGTGGGACAAATTCTACCGCTGACCATTCTGGTATACGTCTGTCGCCTGACGCGCCACTGTAATCGGCTGCCTTTTGTGACGAGTACAGCTGTTTAATCCTTGAAGCTACTGGCACGTCCATGTAATAAATCAAACACTGCCTTTCCTTGAATCCAAATTAAACACAGATGTCACAAATTTTGCCACTTAGGTTCGTCCGTTACCAAAGTAAAATGTTCCTATCTCTTCTAATGTGTATGGATCAGTGACTTATTAGGATTTCATCAACTACTGGTTTTATCATTGTGATACCAGGCTATCTGAACGGGAACCCAACTAACTGATGCTAGAAGTTGCTCTTCTGCATTCCACCATACTCCTTTCGGTAGATAGGGAAGGAGTTGAGGAATGTTGCAAAACCCGGCAACAGCTCTGGTTATATCGGCTTACAGGTGCTGCCACGTGAAAGCGTCCCTTTCCAGTACCGATTAATCACTGCATGGCAAAAACACCAAATATAATAAAAGAGTTGGTACAGTCTGCCAGTGTGGTGTGCCTGTCAGCCACCGAACCACAGGAAACACTTATCTCCAGTGACGTCTGCACGGCTGGTTCATTCATTACAGCAGCCATCACGTGACAGCCAAAAATACGCTTAGCGTGACAGTCCCTTATAGTTTGTGTGACATCCTGGACTAGATTTACCCTGATGTTAGCGTGCTTTCCTACGCCACTTTTGCACTGACGTTCGTATAATTTCCCTGACTAGCTAACTTAAAAAAAAAAAAAAAAGCATGGTACTCGTTACCGATTATCTATTTCCCTCTCTAGTAATTCGGTAGAGAGATGGCCTGCAGTCCCAAAGGACCCAAGTTCGAATCCCAGCTTTCAAGATTTGAATTTCGTTAAAGATGACTACACCCCCGCTATTACCAATACACTTGCCTTGTATGAAGGTCCTAGCATATATTCAGAATGGACGATGGGTGTCAACCCCGAAGTGGTGGCATGTGGAGGAGGTATACAATATGTAGGAGGACTGCTGGGCCTAAAGGAACTGGCTGTGAAGCCAATGCCCAGAGTCGGACAAATGAAAGAATATGACTTCCTTCCCTAGTTTTACCTGCACATTTGTGGGATTTCCTCCATAAGTTGAACCTTGTCGTTGATATTCTCCTTAGCTAACTTTACCATTCTGTTTGTGAAACTTTGCTGAATCGTATTTTGTATGTTCTTCCCAGATTTCCACTTAATTTCTCGATAGGTTCTGCTTTGAAACTTGCATGATTTCCTTGTTTACTGTATTTAACACTGACCTAGCTGTTTTCCTTCACCCACCTTATCATGACGTTCATGTAATATTCTGCATCACTTTTACAGCAAACAGAATAAAGTTTATTTATTTATTTATTTTTATAATTCCTTGACACTGATGTGGTTTTTAAGACTAATCTGAATTCGACAGCAACAACAACAAAACAAAGATGTGTGAAACTGCCTGACACTTCGTGTGATTTACGCGACTAGTTTTGCTGACCTGGACGTTCGTGTGATTCCCTGGATTATTCATTCCCTGATAGTTTATTTCGTAGACTTGTTTTTACCTTGATGTTCTACTTGTTTTGGTTTTTTACCTTGACGTTGATGTTCTCCTTTGCTGATGTCTCGTAAAACTCGAGTCCCAGTTGGTCAGCCAGCTGCTTGCCACGCTCGTAGGAGATGACACGCTCGTCCTCCATGTCGCACTTGTTGCCCACCAGGATCACCTGTGCGTTGTCCCACGAGTACGTCTTGATCTGCGTGCACCTGTGGCAGGAGTATGGGTCTGTTAATTTTCACTTGACACAACTGGACTAACAGGATTTTATTACAAAGTCGTGGCTGCATGAAATTCGATGGGCCTTAGTTCTTACAGTTCCTCACCTTAACTTGACGGAGATTTTTGTCACTTCCTAGTCTACTTCCGTAACTCTGTGGCAGTTTACGGCCCTACATCCTTCTCGTAACAGTTTCTCTTAATAAGTATCTTATTCTGGTGTTGGCCTCTTGTTATAGCTCATCATTCATCAATGACAGGTGGCAATAATTGGCAAAGTTAGTGTGGACTAAGGAGAGTAGGGTAAGGAGGTAATGTAGAAAGAGACAGAGGAGTGATGACGGAGTGACAGAATTAAACAGAGGGTAGGACAGGCAGGGACAAGGAAGAAGGGTATAGGTGAGGTAGAAGGGGATGAGGGGAAAAAGTGAGAGAGTAGCTTTGCAACAATGAACAGGGATAAAGGTAAGGTAGAAGAAGTTAGGCAGCAGGGATGGATGGGTATAACAGGGCAGGAGTAAGGGTGAGCTAGGCAGGGAAAGAATGAGAAAGATGGGGTAGGCTGGGTCAAAGGGAGAAGAGAGTACGGGTAGGTAGGGACAAAGAGTTGGGGTGCAGGGACAAGAAAGTCGGAGTGGGCAGGTGCGGTTGGTAGACAGTATTGGGACAGTAGCGGGTGGTAAGGTGGACTAGACAGGGGCAAAGGGGGGGAGGGGGAAAGGTGGGGTAGACAGGAACAGAGAGTAGACAGGGGGGAGGTAGGGAGGCAGAGTAGGCAGGGGGTAAGTGAACATGGAGGGGGAGGGGGAGTAGCAGGGGGTACAGATTACATAAATTAACCCTTCCAGTGTCATAACGTCTTATTTATTTTTAATTCTTGTTATCTCCCCCTAAGCTAAAGAAAATCGTCTGGGTGTGGTAAGAATAAAATATATGACAATAGAGAGCTGTAGGAGACTATCTATATGCAACCCCTTTAATACGAGACATCTGAAAAATAGTGGACGGAAAGAAGAATTAAAACAAAAATCGCTATATTTTAACGAATTAACTGATAACAGTAACTGACGACTGTGTGTGTGTGTGTGTGTGTGTGTGTGCGCGCGGACTTCCAGGAACTTGTATTATGACAAAATAACCTGCCCTCCCTTTGTTCCTCCCTTTGTTTTCATCTACCCTCCTCCCTCTCTTCCTTTGTTCCTCCGCCGTTCCTTTTGTTACTCCCTTCCTCCCTCACACCTTGCTTTCTCCCTCTCTCCCTCCTTTCCTCCCTTGACTTTTGTCTACCTAACTACCCTCCCTCCCTCCCTCCTTTCTCTATTTCATTGTGCTTCGCCCCCCCCCCTCCTTTGTGCTTCGGTCTACTTTTCATTCTCCCTTTGTCCTTCCCTCCTTCTGCTGTCACCTACCTACCTTTCCCTCCCATTGTTTCTCCACTCCCCTTCCTTTTTCCTGCTTTTCTCCGCCTCCCTCCTTCCCTTTACTTTTGTCTGCCTTTTTCCTTCTGACTCCTTCTCTTCCTCCTTCCCCCATCCTTCCCTCTCTCTCTCCAATCTATGCATTCTCTCTCTCTCTCTCCCTTTAAGCTTTCTCTCCTTCTCCTCCCTCCTGGAGTCTGCATTCCATCCCTTCCTCTCCCTTGAGTCGACGCTCTCTCTCTCACATCTCCTTTCTGTCCATGCATTCTCTTCCTCTGCCCTTCCTCCCTCCCCCCTCCCTTCATTCTCTTTCCTTAATCCATCCCTTGATCCTCCCTTTGATACTCTCCCTCCCTCCCTCCTCTCTCTCTCTCTCTCTAAATATAAATTGTTTTATAAACGTTGTTTCCTTGCGTGTCTGCTATTGTTCGCCTGTATTATATATGTACAGCATATGTACGTCTCTCTCCCTCTGTGTGTGTGTGTGTGTGTGTGTGTGTGTTTTACGCTTGAATACGTAAGGGTATCTTCGCATGAGTGGTGTGGGAGTGTGACTTAGCGTGTGGGCGTACTGTTATTGTTTATGTGTGTGTTACGCCAAAACAAGTAAATGACTGTGGGGAAGGGCGTGGAGAACCTGCTCAAGTGCACACCTAAAAAGAATCCGCTAGATAAGATATTCAGTATGTCTTCACAATGATGCAGACAAAGTGAGTCATAATTTCACAAAAAAGTTTTTCTTTATAAAGCTTCCTTTAATTTTTTATAACAGTTTAAAACTTAAATTATTAAAAACTCATACTCAGCTACCGACACGTGATATATTATTGTATAATACTAGAGTGCGTGTAATGTGGTGACATTTGCTTTTCCTTTATATTAACTTTAAAACTATTTACTAACCTCTTACGAGTATTTACCGTCGCGGTGTTGAATGGTTAGCATCGCTGACTGTGATGCTGCCCGCCCGTTAGCACGAGGGTTCGAATCCTGGTGCGAGCATTTGGCGTCACACGACTCAGCTGCCTTTCCACCCTTTGTTGGTTGGTGGGCGAAAGGAGTACCTAGGGTAACGCCTAAGTGAGGTAACTGTGGCAACCTGGATGATGCAGTGGCCATGTACCCCAGGATAGTGGATGAAAAACCTGACACAGGCTCAAAGGCCAAGTTACGGAGATGAGCACCGCGGGTAGGCGCCCCATGGTGTCTGCCCCCACCGTTTTCTTTTTATTCGCACCCGCTATAGCGATTACAATGTACGGATGAAGCAAGTTCAAAATGGCGTCCCGTACATGAGGAGAGGCGCGCGCGCCAAAAACAAACAAACAAAAAGAACTAATGGGCACTCAGTGAAGCGCATCTCTCCGACAAGGGCAGCGTCATTTCCAAGCTACTCTTCATAATGGGTTAGGTTTTATCACTGATTAGGGTTTCACAAAAAATGTTTTCCGAATCCAGAATCTGTAATACGATCCGGATCGGTCCCAAAAGTTAACTGACTGTTCCCTGGGACATGGGCAATCTACACACCACATTTGGTCCAAATATCTCTTGTAGCTTCTAAGTAATCCTGCTAACAAACAAATGAAACTGCTATAGGAAGAGTGCTTGCCGGGTGGACCCTCCCCCCTCTTCCCTGCTTAGTTTTCACAAGCGTGTGGGCAGCAAAGCGCTTGCCGGATAGATCCAATTGTGTCTGCTTAGTTTTCACAGGCGTGTGGGAAGTCATTTAGCGAAATTTTTCGCGCTTCAAAGCCAAACACATGATGGGTTTAGGAAGCTAAAACTGCACTGTCAGGTGCGCCAGATGTTTCTCTTCAATTTTGGGGGAAACAAAATCAATTTTTGAAATCTGAAAAAATGGTGCCCAGGCCGGCCACTGGGTCCCAGCGATTTCTGGAGTCATGGCCACTGAGGGAGTTTAACCCGCCCCGTCCCGGCAACTCTTTTACCCAACCCACCCCCAAAACCCAGCAAGTTTTTTTTTTTTTTTTTTTTTTACCCCTCTTGGTGAGAAACATCGAAAATTCAGCGAGAAAGTGCCCACTTGAATTTAAAAATACCTTAAACAGGTGACAGGCCCCTCACCTGGCTACCACTTTCTATCACGCCACGCTTCATAAAAGACGTTCCCTATGCAAGGGAAACTTAACCAAAACCACTCAGAATTGGTAATTATTTATTAATTTGGTACAAATTTATATGTAGTACAAGAGTATATTGGCTTTCACACAATAATATAGGCGATATAAGCGTTGTTCACTCACCAAACACATCAACATACCGCATCTACCTTGGCAATGTTACCTCCTCATTACTTCCGTTAATTACTAACTCTGGTGCTACATAATCTTTGTCTTCCACATCAGGAATCACTTTCTCCTTGAATTTCGTCGTCGGAGAGACCGTGGTGGTACATGTCTTTACTGGCCAGGCCACTGCTAACAGGTGAGTTGCGAGAAAATGGCGGGAGGGGGGGTTACACAGGGTCAGGCAGTGTCACTGACTGCCTGGGGGTAAAGGAAGGTCTCCCACATATAACTACCAAAAATCTCCAGCGAAACTTGAAAAATGTGCAAACGACGGGCCTCTCAATTGCATAACGTACGATGCACGTGGTCGGGTCTCAGCGTGAAAAAAAGTTGTGACGTGGATCGTACGTCGATGGGGTGGGACGGGGTAACCCCCCACCCAGTCCAGGGCCTTTGACCGGTTTTGATGGAAAACAGTAAGCTTCCAGGGATTGTGGATATCCATCTTTTCACTTTTTTTAAATTTTTTTTAAAGAATGATTGGTGCAGACAAACAAACAAATACAGACAGACAAACATACGGAACTGACCAACATGCTTGCCGAATCTTTCGATTCTGGCAAACAAAAAACAAACAGGGGTGAAAACATACTCTCCTTATCATAGCAAACTAGCAGACCTTTGCCATTTTAAGCCCCCGTCACACATTCCATAATCGAACCACGATAGCGCCACTAATTCAATTCGTATTGGCATCGTGGTCCTGATTCGGGGTCTATCGTGATCGATCGGGACACTCGTGACGCACTCGGCTGACTTGCGTTAATCTGTCGTGGAGCTCCCTGATTTTTGTACCCAACGTAGTGCTATCGTAAGTCTTACGTGACCCTATCGTGATCTTCGTTGCAGCTACGTGACTGTCATGGTCGTCGTAGGTCCTTTCATGACTGTTGTAAAAAAAAAAAAAAACGTTACGAGCGAGGCACGCCTCGGTTTCAGCGGCATGGTTGTCTAAAGACACCAAAATCTAGGATAGGTAATGAAATACACACAATGCATCATGAGCAGTTGATAGTAAAAACCTTATTTAATAATAAAATCCATGCACATTTCCTTACATATAAGTAGTAATTGTGAAACACGCATCGAGGAAAACGGGTCGGTCACCACTCGAGAAAGTAAAAAATGTATTTTAGAGGGGTTAATCATTCACTCACCCTGACTTACATGGTCAAGAATTGCTCAACAGGCTTGGCGGCTGGGGCAAGACTGGACTGAGCATCAATTCGATCAAGCTCGAATGCCTGGGGGGGGGGGTGCGAGCATACCTCTTGAAGCTATCGTGGTGCATTCATGCCACCATTGTGAATCATTCATGGCACTATCATGGTGATCGTGGCCTCATCGTGACGACAAAATGAACGTTAAAATTTTGAAAATCTGCCAACTGTGACTCAGTCTTACAGCTATCATGACAATCTTACGACCATCATGACACATACTTACAGCCATCGTGACACTGTCTGTTATCAGCGTTTATTGTGGTCAAATTTCACGACAGCGCCAATAATTGAATTAGTGGCGCTGTCGTGGTTCGATTATGGAATGTGTGAGACGGGGGCTTTATAAGCAAAGCTTCTCGCACAGCCCCGCTAACCTTAGTTGGGCCGCGATAACATCTATCTATTTATCTATATACCTAGGCTGCTTCCCCCAAGAAAAGGGAAATAGCCGAGACAGGTCCAATTTATTCATCCACTCAAACACATTCACTCGCATCTTAGCCCCAAATGGGAGAAGGGACAGATCCTCACCGCACCACACCGCACGAGGGTCAACTGCGCAGTGCAGTCAGTGACATCTGCAGCAAGGCCCGACAGCAAAGCTGATTTACCCCTGCTGCATCATAATGGACCCATCCCCTTACCCACACCTGACCTGATCAGCTGATCAGACAAAATGAGGGAGAATATACCCTCATGGCTGCGTCATCATTTATTCATTCACAATTTCTCTCCATTTATTTCTATCACGCACAGCCACTCTTCCTTGCTCAACAGACAACCCTCTCGCATCCAACAACCTCTTCACACTGTCCATCCATCCTATTCGTGGTCTTCCTCTCAGCCTTACACCTCTCACATCAGATCTAGTTATCTTTTCACCAATTGCTCAATTTCCATTCTCTCCATATGCCCAGACCATCGCAACACCCTCTTCTCAACTCGATCAGCCATCTTCCGAAGAATTCCAGTTCTCCTTCGCACTTCATCATTTCTCACTCGATCCATACGCGTCACTCCACGCATACTCCTCAGACACCTAATCTCCATTACATTCAAACTTTTCCTCTCTGCTACACCCATACTCCATGTGTCAGCCCCATATAATGCAGTCGGTACCACAATACTCTCATACAGCCTTCTCTTTACATTCATTCTAAGC
>JAGKTI010013619.1:0-22771 GCA_018397915.1 Birgus latro
GTAGTAGAAATGTTGTTGTTGTTGTTGTTGCAGGCACTCGGTTATTAGACTATCAACATTAGAATATGGTGCCGTATCAGGAAGAAATACAAACTGTGGAAGGAATGGCGGGGACGCAGTATTGTCTCATTTCGATACAGAGCCACAGGTTATACACTACACCAGGACGAAACCCTCCTCCCAGTTAAAGAGAATTAAATACAGGCTGAATAAACGAGGTGGTGGACACGCTACAAACAGTTATAAAGACGCAAGGATTGTTGTTACTGATGCTGTTGTTGCCGCAGGGTCATCTGAATGTGAACCCAAAGGACTAGATGCTGAAGCTGCAGTTACCCTTCTCTTGCAGTCCATCATCCTCCTTTCGGAAATATGGAGTTAAGGGATTTTTGTACAGCCCTCTGTTATAATGGCATCACCTCTTCAGCACTAGCATTCCTAAAAGCGATATGGAGGGAGTTGTGGGGCGTTTGTATGGCCGGCGATTTGTCACTAAGTAAAGGCGTTGTTCCTCTTCACATATAGGCGAGATGCATATTTGCCGAGTTTTCTCCACCACCACTGACTGTGAGGATGGGCGTATATTTGGGTAAGTTTTGAATATTGATGTCCTTCCCCGATAAAAACTACGGTATTCAGTCTTATTACTCTCAAATACTAGCTAATAAATTTTAATCACCTCACGCAAGCTATAACTACCTGTACTATGCGTTAAAAATCCCCCCGAAATAGACTACAAACTCTTAATTCCATTAGTCTCTCTCTCTCTCTCTCTCTCTCTCTCTCTCTCTCTCTCTCTCGTTTCAAAAATAATGCTACACTGCCGTTCAACGTAGTCTTCTATTTCACACCTATCACATACAAAAAACTTTTAAATCCGTTTGTCTGGCCTACATGAAACTGAACTGACCCAAACCCAAACAAACCCACAATCCGAATATTCAGTTGTGGCTGCATTAAATTTTGAGCCTTAGTAATGAGGCAGGAATGAATCTCTTTGGTTACAAATTAATCCACCAATCTTACAACACTTGGCCATCAAATAACCTCATACGGCTTGGGGATATTTGCCAGGTTAGACTAAAAGCAGTATATCAAAATCTTCAATAAATAAGTTTAGTTACAAGAATAAAATTAATGAAAGAGAAAATATATATGGAACTTTTTTAAATGCACAATCTCCCTTCAATCCACGTACTCCTAAAAACACAATGTATAAACACTTAAGTGATCTTTCTCACAAACGCATTCCAATATCTCCACATTTATAAAGCCACCAAAACACGACAGAAAAAAGCTAAAATAACAGACGAATTGCAGGAGAGAGAGAGAGAGAGAGAGAGAGAGAGAGAGAGAGAGAGAGAGAGAACGACTACACTCATCTCCTTGTCCGGTATTTTCCTGATATATGTTAATATGCATAGGAGAGGAAACATTACGATTCTCTCTCTCTCTCTCTCTCTCTCTCTCTCTCTCTCTCTCTCTCTCTCCAGCTGCAAACCCGGCTATAATTATAGCGTTTTTGAGTCTTGTCAGGTATATTTGAGGAATTTGGTAAACCACCGTAATTTTCTTGGATAATTTATGTACTCTTTATTTATATACTTTTTCTGTCAAAAATCGAGTACGGACCTTTTCTAAATTCCTCAAATATTCCTAACAAGATTCTAAAACATAATAACAATACGCCGGCAATGTTTTAATAAAGTTACGCTAATGATGAAAGCTACAATAAATAATAATAATGAAAGAATACTAATAAATAATAATAATAATAATAATAATAATAATAATAATAATAATAATAATAATAAATACGCCGGTGATGTTAAACAATACGGTATTACTAATGATGAATGCTTTAATAAAATAATAATAATAATAATAATAGATATAATAATGAAAATAACCTACACATTAAAACAAAAAACAATCAGTAAAACAATAATAAGTAACGTACAGTACCGGCAACCTGTTTTCCATAACTTGAGACACCCACAAAAAAAAAAAAAAACGGCAAGTTAGGGGTATATCAGAGTAAATAATACCATGCTTAGCTGTGAAGGGAAACTGGAAAATAAAAGGGTGAGTCAAAAGGGAAGGCAAGGAGGGAAAAGGAGATGGGAGGAAGGGGGAGGGGGTGAGAAACGCCGAGAATGTGGAGAAGGATAGTTGAGATGGTGGATAGCAGAGGAGGGGACAGAGGATAGGGAAAACTAACGAAGAAGCTAAGACGGGAGAGTGAGAGAGAGTAAGCATGGAGGGTGAGGGAGGGAGAAGAAGGGGGGAGAGGAGGGGTACTGCAAGGCCCTAAACCCCAACATACCACCACCACCACACTCGAAAAAAAACATTAAAAAAAATAATATTGAAAAGCCCTACCTCAAAACAATACCACAAAGAAAAATCCAATGTCCAATTTCCCCATTCCCCCTGTACATTTTTCCCATCTACAAATCGGGAAATTGGGGAAATACACGGTATCTTTCGGCACGTTCTCCCACCCTGGCGACTCGACCCTCACCCCCCCCCACCCACTCCCAATTCCCACCTTGCCTTTTCCCCAAACTCTAGAATTTCCCCGAACAAACTCGGTTAAAATCTTGACTCACACACCTGGGGAAAATGCGTACGACCAAAAGGATGGCAAAAACGATTGAAAAAGTCACTAGATTTCACCTCCCAGATCCCCCCCACCCCTAGGACCCCCAGCCTACCCCCCCTCCATTACTCCGCCGAACTGGGTGCACGCGAGAATGGGCCTTGTTGACCTGACATGTCCACAAGCAACACGCCGTTTTCGCCACTTCCCCGCCACTTTTTAGTCCCTTCGCCCACCCCAATAGCTACAAGATTTTTCTAGGCTGAGGATAAGGATGGCAAGGTGGATTCTAAGCACCTAGGAAGGCGCCAGGCCCGATAAAATAATGTAGGGCAAGCAAATTTGGCGGCCACTCTCCCTTGCACTACGACACTGGCAGCATTTTCACGACGATAGACTTGGAATTTCTTCAAACCCGGGCCATTTTAGCTCAGCAGGCACACACACAGTCAAAGACCTAGCAAGGAGCCATCCCTATAAGCACGGAGAAGCGCCCTAACTACAACAAACAGGGGAGAATAGACCAACAGTTGGCTACTTTCATTCAAACTCGGTACTCACCAGGGCAAAGAAATTGGTGTGGCAATCTTCTAGGCTTGCCCCGTTTGTCTGCGAGTGCGTCGACATCATATATCCATTTTTGACACTACACTTGGATTGGAATCAATCCGCACACTATGGATTAATTACTTATAACCTCCAGATAACTACAATCACTCCATGGATCTTCACAATAATGGCGGATAGGATAGGAAACGAGAAACGTTCCAACAACGCTCTCACCTCCGCTGTCAAAAGCCGTCTTTTACAATCGTAAATAACCGCTCAGCTTTACCAGATACAAAACATCAAAACCTCACTAGAACTACTACAAGAGGTTTTTAATAATTATATGAAGGGAATTGATGATAAAATAGCTAGGTGGGTGATAAATAGTGTAAGTTTATAAGAATGAGAATGTAGGTTGGTGAGCGTGAGGCTAGCCGGTCGCTGATTGGTGGGCGGTGGCAAGCGTTGTTAAGTAGGCGCTTTTCTCGCTATTCCTAGAGATTTTCACTGCCATCTAGCGACAATTTTTAAGCTGACAAAGAAAAACCTTACCATATCCTAGACGTATTTACAAGGCTTTAGTGAAATTCCTGTAATTTTACCGGTTTGAGGGGCGGTTGTTTGGAGTTTTTGGACACAGCTAGTGTAGCATCGTTTTGCTAAACTTGAGCGTTAGTCTTGGATTGGGATTTGGTAATTCTGGCGCAGGTCACGTGACAATAATCATGGCCGCCTCCATAAGAACTCTCCGTGTCTGCCATTTCCCCCGTCAGGCCGTCAGCGGGGTTAGCAGCGCGTGGAGAGTCCGGGCGGAGGTGAGGCAGGGTTTAGCGGCGGGTCAGGGAGAGTTAGAGTGCAGGTAAACCCTAGATTCATGCCATAAAACCATTAGAGCTCCAACCAACCCCCACTTTTTTTTTATATCTATATATCAAGGTTGGGTTTGGTACATTTTGATACGTGTAGTTCACCTGACGCATGAAATTGGTGGACTGCAGGCTTAGTCAAAACCGTAGATAACCTGAGACTTTAGACCATATAGCCACAGAAACCCCATCCCGCCTTCTTATTTCCTTACACAAGTGTTGGGTTTTGGTACATTTTGATGTATTATTAGGGTTATAAGAATTTGGGAGAGTTTAAACTATTTTTGCAATTCCAAATACTAGGTCAGTCAAGTTAGAGTAGGTTCGGTCTTAGCCAAACTACGGTACCTGTAGAGTATATTACGGTAGTTAGAGTAGTTTAGGTTGACTTTCGTGGTAGGTTACGTTAGGTTAGAAAAAAAAATAGATTAGGTGAAGTAGGCTAGTTAGGTTAAAGTTGAAAATTCAGGTCTGCCAGGTTAGTGAAGATACCAGTAATTTAGGTTAGGGCAAGATCCATCATTTTGTAAAAAGGGGGTAAATTCCTGCTAGAAATACCAGTTAATCCTTGTAAACATTCACTAAAATTGCAGTTCATCTTATAATTAGTCAGGGCAGGATCCATCATTTTGTAAAAAGGGGGTAAATGTCTACTAGAAATACCAGTTAATCCTTGTAAACATTCATTAAAAATGCAGTTCATCTTATATTTAATCATATTAGGATAATAACATAGACAAGTGCAATGAGGTATTTATGGCATGTATATTTATTTATTTGTTTGGGTATTTATATTGATTCCTTTGGATGTTTTATGATTCATATTGGTATTAAGCTTCATACTGGTGCTTCTCCTTCATTTGGGCATCTCTTGAAGTTAATTTTTGTGTATTATTGTAGTTTTGGACAGTCACACACTTACGCTAGTTAGGTTAGGGTAGGCAGGTTAGCTTTGATCAGTTATGTTAGTTTAACTTAGTTGGTTAAGGTTAGATTAGGTTAGAAATTAAATCAGGATGACCTTGATTGTCCAGGAATGCAAATTTACCTTTTTTTTTTTTTACTGTAATTTTTGTATAAATTTATGGCCAACCTGTAGGGGAGCTCCCACTAACAAATGAAAACAGTGTAATGGTAAGGATTATCTTAGGTGTGCATTGTGTGGTACATACTGCATAATTTTTTAAATCCTTCCTGTATAGAAGAATGTGTATTGTTAACAGCAGCTTTATGTAAAATAGTATTTCCTTGCACGAATATTAGTATTTATGCGAAGCATGGCTGCACTTACTAAGACACCTGGAGCAGGTATGTTAGGGAGTAACAGCCGATCAGATACACATCCAGACTTAGCTGTGTCTGTGGTGGCACTACGACCGGCTAGAGTAACATGCTCTCTGATGACTGACCTGTCACAAGTCCCTCAGTTCAGACAGATACGGGGCATACAAGTTATCTTTGCTGCTGCTGCCGTGAACTGTGATGGATACGTTGATCTTACATTAATGTATTGTTATTGTAACACCTTCACTGTAATTATATACATAAGGGATCGCATTATCCATGTCCAATTGGCCCGTTTAGAATCTTTTAAGGTGCAGCTCAAAGCTATTTGCTTTTCAGGAAGTTATGATCTGGGGAGACATTGTGGCTGTTGATTATAATTGCTGCCACTTCTGCTGTCGAAGTTTATATTATTATCATAGTAGTGCCGAGGTAGTAAAGGGTAGCATCTTAGTTGATAACCGCTTCTGACATGATTCTTTGGAAGGTAGTTTGCCTCCCGAGAGTCATTGTTTTATAACCATTGCAAATTGTACCTCGTATGAGGCCTACAGCGTGGCCCGTGCAGCCCTTCATCAAGCCTCAAATTATGAGGTATGCAGTTTGACAAGGGTTAAAGAGGGGAGTGCTTGATGTAAACGTGCATCATTATCACTGAATGCCTTTTATCATGTATGTAGGAAATGTGGAGCTGTCCTCAGGGTAGCAACTTGAAGCCATGCATCTGACAACACTGCCATCTTCCTGTGGGCTAAGTTGGACCCAAGTCAAGTGCAGTAGTAATGTGTATATTTCCCTACTCTTATGGTTATTGTTCACAGGTTTCCGATGCCAGTACTCCATTGTCATTAACTTCTCTCCTTGTGGTAGATGGTGGGAACCATCTTCACTCACTTGATGTAATGCTGCCTACTCCTTCTCTCACCTTTATCATTCCTTTTCTGTGTCTGCCCTCCTCTCTTCGTATTTCTTTTATCTTTCCAGTCTGTTTTTATTTCTCTTCTTTCCTTTTCAGGTGACTGTACATTGTGTAACAGACCTTATGGTTTCCTGTAAGCCAGGAAGCCATTTACAACACTGTGTGGTAACCATATAACCAACCCATACTTGTTCCCAATGTGTCAGCAAGTGGGTCGGTGGAGGGTTAGTGCCCCTGCCTACAATACAACCAAATCAAAGACAAGCGGCCAGCCCTTATGGGGTTTTTGGCGTCTGGCTGTTGATAGATAGCTAGTTCATTGTTTTATGATACCCAAATTCTGCAGAGTTTGTATAATTCATGCAGGACACCCAAGTTCTGCAAACATTACTATACTCAAAAGCACAAAACTAGGTTTCTTGACATCTGCAGTGGTGTCCTGTGGAGGGCAGTGGGTCGATTTGCACTCAAAATTTATATATTTGTCCCCAAATCATTCACATAGGTTAGGTTAGGGAAAATTATATTAGATTTCATCGAATTAGCTTAGGAAGAATTATGTTAGGTTTGGTTGAAGTAGGTTAAATTGTGTTAGGTTAGTAGGGAAGATTGGCTAGTGACGGACTGACATTGCAGCCAAACCAACTTAAAAATCTGACATGGTAGGTGGCAGCTTACCACAGTTTGCATGTAGCTGGTGGTTTTATAGTTGATGTCTTCAAAATTACACCTTTTTGCAACTTTTTAAATTTATCACAATGATAATTATGTTTTGGTTTTTTGAGAAAAATACAGTTATTAAATTTTATGCAGCAAAGCTTTCCTGCAGCATCACCGCTTTAGGTTCTTTAGGGTACTCTTTCTTTCATTTGGGTTAATTTTGGTATTTTGCACATTCATTTTGGTATTTTTGGCATAATTTGGATAGTTAGTCATTTGGGTGTTTTCTCCTTAATTTAGGTATTTACTGGTAATTAGTTTGTTTTTTGTATTTTTTTCTTCACTTGGTTATTAATTTGGGTTTTTCTGAGTCATTTAGGAAATTGTTAGGACTGATCCAAACCTCTTTTCCCACCTAAGGATGGGGTGTGGTAGGAACCAGAGAGTAAGAAAAGGCCAGGTAGGAGAACTAACCAAAAGTCTGCTCAACTAAATGGGCCACACTCATTCTCTCACCATTTGAGGCTCCCAGAATCCAAATTCCACGCCATAGCCACAAGTCTATCTGTTACCAGATGCCTTAATCCCATATGGGGTGGCCACAGACAAATCACCTCCTTGTTGCCCTGTCCCCTGCCATTTCACTGCCCTGCTCCCAGCTCACACCTCCCTCTCTCATATACCTCTCCACTCCATCTCTTCATCTCATCCTTGGCCTCCTGCTCCTCCCTCTACCCCCCCCTCCACCTCACTCACATACACTCACCTTGTCAGTCTCTCGCTTTTCATCCTCTCCACATGGCCAGACCACCTCAGTGTGTTTCACCTAACGCTTCCTATCGCATTCACATCCACACCACAACGCTCCTTCACTTCCTCATTTGTCAGTCTGTGACTCCACATGCAGCCATAAGCATGTCATTTCCTGTATGCATTATATATTCCTAATGTGTGCTGTATCTCATCTCTCAGCTCAGGTTCTGGTGCAGGAGAGGGGGTTGCCCTCATGTGGTGGCATGGATATAGCTGGGTGGCTCCAGTACCCAGCTGTACAAACATCCCTCACGGGCGGCAAATGGAGAACAACTTAAGCCTGCAGTTCACTGGGTTCACATTTCAAATGAACCTGGGACCACAACTCTTTCAGCTAATAATAATAATAATAATCCATCCATCCATCAATCATTCAATCCTATGTCCCCATGAGGAGCGTAGTAGCCTGGGGTTAAGCAGATTGGTCCTGACATTTAAGATGAGAGTGACCAGCCGTAAACCCCAACCACCCCTTGGATGTAAACCTTCGCTGGCTCAGTCCGATTGGAGCACCTCATTACCCACTAAACCACCAGGCGCCAGAATGTGGTTATATGGTTAACACCCAGCATAGTAAATGGTTTCCTGGTGTACAGGAAACTGTTTGCCTTGTCACTCAGTGTAGAGTCACCCACAGGCAGAAGCAAGAGGAAAGAATGAAGGAGAGAAAGCCAGAAGAGGGAGTGTAAAGTCACCCTTAGGTGGAAGGATGAGGAAAGACTGAAGGAAAAAGAGACAGAAGAGGATGGAAGGAAAAATAATAATAGTAATAATAATAATAATAATGCACAACTTCTGATGTCATAGCTCTCCTTTCTCCACAGTGTCGACAGTCCTCTACAACCCCTGCATTACCCGATGTTGACGATGCAGATCTTCCACTCAATCGCAAGTTTAACAGCGATGCCGAATCATTGGCAGCCAGAGGGTTAGTAGTTGTTGCAGTGGTGGTGGCAGTAATGCAGTACCATAGTATCAGATAGAGCCAGGATTCCAGGGGCTTGAATGATGAGTGAATGGAAGCATGGCCCATTGGATTGGGTAAACTTTGGCTGTCTGAATGTTGCTACTCCCCACCCTGCCTTAGGGTGGGAAAGAAGGTTCAGATGATGATGATAAGTAATAGTATTGCAGTACAGTACTTGTAGTGGCTACTGTAGTTGTAGTTGCATTTGCAGTCTCAGTCTTATCTGGACCCATACGCAGTTTTCTGAAGCCTGAAATTGCCCCTGTCCTTCAGTCCACCATCCATCTTTTGCAGGATAGGGAGGGAGTTTAGGGATGTTTGTTTAACCATGTAGCAGATTTGTATGGCCATTGCATGAACGTATCCGTCACCAACACCCGTCTACAGTAATGAACCACTTTATGTTAGTTTTTATTTTTTCCTCCCCTATTAGTGTTTATGACTTAAAATTAGGAACAGTTTCAAGCAACTTGGTATTTTATGGTTGCAGCAGAATAATTATTATTGCCTATATTATTATTATACAGTAAGGTATTTTATACAAACCATCATCCGCTCACTTGATGTAGTTCTGCCTACTTCTTCCTTAGCCTTTATCATTCTTTTTCTGTGCCTGCCCTCCTTTCTTCCTATTTCTCCTATATTTCCTGTCACTTCTTACTGCTTTTCTTTCCTTTACAGGTGGCATTACATTGAGTGACAAGCCAAATGGTTTCCTGTAAGCCAAGAAACCATTTACAGCGCTGGGTGGTAACCATATAACCAAACCATACGTGCTCCCTGCGTGTCAGCAAGTGGGCTGGTGGAGGGTTAGTGCCCCTCCCTGTAAAACAAATAACTCAAAGTCAAATGGCCACCCCTTGCGGGATTATGGCATCTGGCAATAGATAGATGGATAGAAGGTATTTTATGTTTGCTGCATAATAATAATTATTGTTTTTTTTATTGTTATTGTTACTGTATCATTTTTATCTTCCTCCTCCATCATCATCATGCATGAAATTCAGTGAGATGCAAATTAGTCTCTGTGGTTACTAGTCATATCAACCCTCCAGTGTGAATATATTTGGCCATCAGCTGAGATGAAAGGGGTTAGGGATCTTTGTCAGGTTGCAGTAGATACAGTACATGGGGTTAGTGGTCTTTGTCAGATTACAGTAATTGCACTATATTATTGTACATGTTACAGGTACCTACGTAGTCAGAAACCATATAATCCACCCGCCAACGTAGCATCACAAGTGACAGACATCTGCAAGCGAATACTTCCTAACTGCAGTGCTAACACAGCCTTCAGTGATACCAACACCAAGTTTAAGGTTTTGGCACAGTGTTCACAAGCCATTGGCCACACTGTGCCTAACTCACTCCTGCACCGAATTACTAATGTTGGTGAGTATTAGGACACATACACCCAGTTACCCATGTGTGAAGTATTGGGTGGGGGTAGGTCACATCCCCAGTGATAGTGGTGTTTCTCAGCCTTACAGAACAGTTGGCCTAAAAGTTCTGTAGGTTACAGCTTATTGTTGATGTGGCACCAGCACCTCTGAATGTGAACAAGTTGGCTGCAGGCTGAAGGTGCCCTTTTTCCTGCAGTCTACCATTTTCCTTTTGTGAGATGTGGAGGGAGACAAGTGATGTTTGTACAGTATAAGAGTTGGCTTTACTGCCCAGTTACACTAAACCTGTGCCACCACTTGAGTGCATCCTTCTCCAACACTGAAACATTGAATTATAGGCAAGTTGTATCTCCAGTAACAATGTGAGGTTCCTTAGTTCTGCATATCAGTTGCCTTTCGAGATCTGTAAAATATGACCTAGTTATGCGATATATATATATATACAATGTATATATATATATATATATATAGTAGAGAATGAGAGGGAGATAGAGGAAAGCTTTTGGATGGGTAGAGTACAAGGGTTTCAGTGTAAATGCAGATAAAACAAAATTAATGATATCTAGGGCTGGTGGCAGTACTGTCAGTGCAGAAGGAGTGTGGCCATGTGCAGTTTCCCACAAGGGTATGGATAGTAACTCCATCTTGTGCAGTGTTTATAATAAGTGGATGTATAATAGATATACAGTGGTGGTATTAGAGACAGGCTGAAAAATAATGCTGTTTTCGTGTGTGGGGTGTCGGGGAGAATGTGCTGAGATTGAGGGGCATGGAGGGATTGATCTTGCTGGTGAGTCTCTTGAATGTATGGAAGAGTTTTGTTATGTAGGGGACATGTTATGTGCTGGAGGTGGGGCTGGAGCTAGCTTTGTGGTTAGGGTAAGGAGTGGTTGGAGGAAGTTCAGGGAGCTGTTGCCTCCTGACATTGAGAGGGCTCTCCCTGCATACAAGGGGTCCTTATATGCAGCATGTGTTAGGAATGTGGTGCTGTATGTTAATGGAACTTGGTCAGTAAAGGAGGAGAATTTTTCTAGGCTCAAAAATACAGAAATGATTATGATCAGATGGATGAGTAGAGTGTCCTTGAATGATTAGGATTGCAGTTGAAGAGTTGATACAGGGGATGGGACTTGAATGTTTTAGTGTTGTGATGATAAGGGGTAGATCGAGATGGTTTGGGCATGTTGAGTGGCTGGAAGATGACAGTTGGGTGCGGAAGGTGAGGGGTGTGAACGTCTAGGGTATGGTTGCAAGGGGCAGACAGAAAAAGACCTGGGATGATGTCATACACTGTGTCCCATTTATATAGACAGACATTTTTTTCTCTCTACCTCTCTCGACCCTTTTTCACTCCAACCGTAAGTAGGGAAAGAGTTCTGGATGATGATTACTTAGATGTTTTTTTTTTTTACATCATCAAATGATTCATGTACATAATTGTGCTTGTCATCCTAATCATAACACAAAATTTTTGCCATGTTTCTCTTAAGGAATCTCCAAGGTACTGCTGATGCTAACAGTGGACCGGAATATAAACCAAGTGCCAAAACCAGCTAATTACTTCCAGGATTTGCTGGAAATTGAGGGAATAAAGCAACCTAAAGTGCTTTAGAAGCTTTGTAAAACTATGAGAGTCTTGTCTTGGACTTTGACTCTTGTACTTGAAGGTGAATGTTTCCTGCCCAAATGAGATGATTGTGTGGCTGTAGTCAGTTTGTTTGCATCTGATACAACTGTCACTTCCACAAGTTTGAATACTAAATTGTTGTTAGCATTATGAAATTTGAAAAGCCTTTGCTTTAAGGTAGGAATGAGTCTCCTTGGGTACTAGTTAAGTCAACCTTCCAATCTGACTACACCTGGCCATCATCTGAGCTAATAGGTGATAGGATTCTTTTTAATTTTCAATGCATTATAGTTACTAAACTTGTTATCACACTTCTCTCATGGTAATACCTCCCAGGCTTAATGGTAGCCATCCATCTACCACCTTAATTATCAATCTGTCAGTAGTTAAACACCATAATCCCATGAGGAGTGGCCACAAATAAATTGCCTCATGTCGCCCTACCTTCAACTCACACCCTTATTGTATGCCATATGACTGAGTCGTTGTGGCCTCAAGCTTTTCTCCACTCTGTTCCTCAGTCTCATCCCTGGTCTCCCTCTCTCCCATTCCTCACTCACATACGCTTCTAGTCAGTCTCTCATTCTGCATCCTCTCAACCCCAGCAACTGTACATTAGTAATGTTTTTTGTGGCCCCCTCAGGTGAACTTGTAACCTTCTACCAGACAAAAGTTGACACCAGCTTCCCACTCGATGGCATGAAAACCCTGGACCTACCTAAGAATCTCCATGTCATATATGACTACACCAGATTCCACCCAGGTGTGTTATGCTGTACATTTGGTTTGTTTGCATCTGAAGGAACAAGGCCTATCTCAACTCATCATAGTTGCATGAAATTCAGTGGCCCTTAAGTACGGGGTGGGAATTAGTGTTCTTGGTTTCTACTCAGATCATCCCTCCAGTCTAGCCATCAGCTGACCTCAAAGAGGTTAAAGGTCTTCATTGGGTAAGGTGTGAATGATTGTCCTAGGTTACTAGCCACATCAGCTCTTCCATTCTAACCACATTAGTGCATCAACTTAGCTGAACAGGATTACGGACTGTTGTCAGGTGGAAGTAGACACACTACAGTAGGGCCACGCAGATAGCAACACAGTTAGTCTGGCACTAACATTGCCATCCATGAGGCAAACTTCTTACCTAAATATATCAAATTAGTCTGGGACTTTTTCAACTATACCCCTATTTTGTGTCTTTAACCACATACAGTATATCAAGTAGAATTTCCATCCATTCATTCATCTTCTAATCCAGTGTTTCCCCCTGGGGAATGTAGGAGCCCGGGGCTAGGCAAGTTGGTCCTGACATTTAAGATAAGTGACCAGCGTCATTGATCCTTGAGTGCCATACAAGAGCAGCAAACCCCAATAACCTCTTGGATACAAATCTGCACCGTCTCAGTCCAATTGGAGCACCTTAGTTGCCCAATAAACCACCAGGTGCCATAATTTGGTTATATGGTTACCACCCAGCATAGTACTGTAAATGGTTTCCTGGTGTACAGGACACAATTTGACTTGTCATTCAGTGTAGAGTCACCCATAGACAGATGGAAGAGGAAAGAAAGAAAGACAGAAGATGAAGTATGGAAAGGAGGAAGAAAGAGAGGAAAAGGCAGGCACCTGAGAGCGACACTACATCATGAGTGGATGGTAAGCACCCCCACCAACCATTAGGGACTCAGGGCTGTTCAACCAGACTGTCTAGGGAACAGCTGCCACTGCTATTACCATTAATATAGACTTTCAACAATTTTAAAACTATCGTATATTAAACATGCAAGAAGGTTAAACAAACAAACGTTTTATTGGTTCTGAGTGCTGTTTATTGCACGTTGAGTGTACTGGTACGGCCCATTAGTGACTTTCGTCTCACGTTTACCACACATACATTATCTAGTCTTTTTTTACCAATTTTCCACCTCCCTTCTCTGGCCTTTTGTATTGGCCACCACCATCATTTTGCCCATCATTTGGACTCCTGCCAGAGGTTGAAGCCATTATACAGTATGTAGGGCACAGTTGCAGTTAAGGTGGCCTTGAAAGCACCAAAAAAAAACGTCAGCAGTGGGATGGAATGATGTCCTGCACTCAGCATCAGGGTTGTCAGGGTCCCGACCATGGCAACTCTGCCCACCAGCCCGCTATTCTCTGGCAGCCTTTTGCTATCCATACAGTATGTCTCGTTATGAGATGTTTCTATTCTGTCACTATCCATGAAATTGCTATGTAACGTAATGCTATTTGTGCAGCTCTGCTGTATAATAGAAGTATAGAATACAGTTGACTTGAAAGGCAGGAACATAGAGTATCTTAATAATAAAGGCTTAGTGTATTATTTTATTAAATCTGTATCATTTTATTAAATCTGCCTCACATACTGCTGGAGAGGGACTCCATGTGATGGCTGGCACCAGCCTAACCAGGTGTTGGAGCTGCCTAGTTATAAGGACATCCCTCAACTCTCTCTGTCCACCGAATGGGAGATAAATTGGTGGGCTACAGGAGAGAGGCAGTTTCAGCCTGCAGTCCACTAGGTTCAGATTCAGATGAACCTGGAGCTACTGTTACCTTTAACACTAACATTGCTGTTATTACTAAAACTTCCGCTGCTACAGAAACTACTAAAACTACCACCGCTGCGCTACCATTACCACCACCACTACATGAATACTACCATTACTATTTCTACTGCTACTACTAAAGCCACTACCACTATTAAAACTACTACTAAACCTACCACTACTACTACTACTATACTCCATTTCACTGAGTCTGGCACCATCAGTGATGTCGTCAACACCCGTAGCACTGATAAAGGTCCTCCGTACTAGATATACCTTTTTGTATTGCCTTGATATATTGGTTCTCAAGGTAATACATAGAGGTTTACCTAGTACAGAGGATTTACATCAACACTACAGGCATTGAGGAGCATTGAGGACATCAGAGATGGTGCCAGACTCGGTGAAATGGAGTATAGTACTACTAAAACTACCACCACCACCACTACTACTACTAAAACTACCACCACCACCACTACTACTACTACTACTACTACTACTACTACTACTACTACTGCTACTACTACTACTACTACTACTACTACTACTACTACTACTACTACTACTAAAACTACTACTACTAAAAATACCACTGCTGCTAGTACTAAAACTACCACTGCTACTACTAGTAGAACTACCACTATGACTACAACTAAAACTACTACTACGACTACAACTAAAACTACTGCTATGACTACTAAAACCACCACCACCACTACTAATACAACCATCACCATCTTCACCACCAACATTACCACAACTACTAATACTGCCACTACTACTGTCACTACTACTACTGCCAGTACTACTACTACTACTGCCACTACTACTACTACTACTGCTGCTGCTAAAGCCATCACGACTACTACTAAAACTACTTCTACCACTGCTACTACTACTAAAACTACTTCCACCACTGCTACTACTACTAAAACTACCACTACTGCCATTACTGGTGGGTAGTACTACTTCTTGTACTAGTACTACAGCTACGGTTACTTATGTTTTGTATTTAACTTCACAGAGACGGACACGATGTTTGGTGGGGTGTCGGTGTTCACAAGGGATTCGACCATTGTGACAGGACTGAAGGCCAAGAAGAAATATCCAGGCTACATCAGGAGTCAGAAGTGGCCATATGAGTGAGAGTTGCCACTGGTCACTTGATACAACAACCAGCTCCATCAGATGAAAGGAATCCAAATGTAATGTCATGTTTGGGGAGTAGTTATTCACAGGACTTGACATCAAAAAGAAATAGTTTATATGAGTGGGGAACACAACATTTATACTTTTCTTAGTAACTTGACCTAAAATCTCCATCTCTCTATCTTGGATGCAGAGTTGTAGCAATATAAACACTACAGTATGGTGCTAGTCATAAAGAAACATTATGGAAAGGATGTTGAACCATAGGTTTCATTCACTGATACTAAGTTACATGATATAACACAATAAAAGAATTAAGAACTGCGCCAAGTTAATGTGAAAGAACTACCAGTATAGCTGGCATTGGACCCAAAGATGGATGTGACTAGCACAGTCACATCTCATCTATAGGTCTTCCACCTTAACCTGATGCAGATGTTTGTAATTTTCCGTTATTTCTTGTAGCCCAGTGATAGAACAGGACTACATGTCTACATCCTTTTCTTAGTACTTCCTCCTAACTAACACAATATTTTATCATTTGTTGTAGCTCAACATTCAAGATTGCAATTATACGGCCAGGTAAATGAGCAGAGTATAGGCATAGTAGTATTAATTACAACCCCAGGCTCATCTGGACATGAACCTGGTCTGCTGCTGGCCAGAGTTGTCCTACAGTTCACCATCCTCTGTTTGGGGGATAGGGAGTTGAGACATCTATTTAACTGGGCAGCAAAGCAGCTCATTTGTGTTGATGCCACCACTCGGTGCCCCATTACAGCACCATATATGGCAGTCAAAGTGTGAAGTGATGCCTCTGTATTTCATTTACTTTAATTTAGTTGAGATTTGCATCCTTTTCAGTGACAGAACAAGACCAAGCACTGTACTGTGACTTGACATCCTTTTGATGGGATATCACTGTAACTTCATCATTTTGTTATGTTAATCTCGTGTTAAAATTTAGCAGTTGAGATGAAAAGATGGCAGTTTTATGCCCAGTTAAAGTGAGCAATATAGTTCATGGCTGAAGAGGTATAAGAGCTAAAAAGATTGTTCCTGATTTTAAAGTAGCATCAAGTGATCTATGACTTAAAAATTCATGTGATAGAAATTTTAAAGTAATACAAAACGTGCAAGTTACCTAGGGTGCATAAACTGACATGGATATGCTAAAACAGTCTTTATCAGAAATACATTTAGATGGTTTGGCCATGCAAAGAGAATGGAGATTGAGAAACCAACTAGGAGAGTTTATGGGAACGAGGAGGAGGGGGAAACTGGGGATTAGATTCAGGGATGAGGTGGAGAGGTATAATAAGAGGGGGGTGAGTTGGAGAGAGGGCAACCAGATGGCAGGGTACAGGTTGACAAGGAGGTGATAGGTTTGTGGCCACCTCTTGTGGGGTTAAGGTATCTGGTGATAGACACATAGAAAATAAACTGCAGAACTTATTCTGTGGGCTTGAATGGTGAGTTAACGAGTGTAGCCCATTGACTTGGGATGACTTTTGGTTAGTTTCTCCTGTCTGGTTTATACTTGCTCCTTGGACTGTACATCACTCCATCCTTAGCTGGAAGAAAAAGAGGTCTGGATGATGACTGTGAATTCATTGACAGCGTTTGGTCCATTACACTACGAAGTTTGACTTTTATATCATACTCGTTGGTACAAAAACATGTAGCAATTATTTTTTGAAGGAATATCAGCTCATTGACTTGATGTAGTGCTGCTCTCGGGTGTCTGCCCTTTCCTTTCCTCCCTCTTCTTCTGTCTTTCTTTACTTCATTCTTTCCACATCCTTCTGCCTATGGGTGACTCCCTCTTTTGTCTTTCAGTCCTTCATTCTTTCCTCTTCCTTCTGCCTGTGGGTGACTCAACATTCAGTGACAAGCCAAATGGTTTCCTGGACACCAGGAAACCATTTACTATGCTGGATGGTAACCATATAACCAAATTATGGTGCCTGGTGGTTTAGTGGGTAATTACGGCACTCCAGTCGGATTGAGCTGGTGAAAGCTTATATCCAAGGGGTGGTTGGGGTTATTGCTCACGTAATGGCACTCAGGAATGAGTGAGGTTGGTCATTCTCATCTTAGATGTCAGGACCAATATGCCTAGCCCGGGCTCCTACGCTCCTCATGGGGCAGCGTAGGATTGGTTGATGGATGGATGGATGTATTATATTGACTAAAATAGTTATCTCTACATCTTGAATTCTAAGGTACAGCAAAAAACTAACACTAAAATATGATGGCAGTCACAAGGAAGTGTTATGGGAAGGATGTAAAATCATAAATAGCCTTTTTCTGCCTTTGAGCTTCATGGATTAAACTGCAAAAGGATGAAAATCTGGGCCAAGTTAAGGTGAATGATAATTGTTCATTGTTGAAGTCTATATACTGTTGCATCCAGATATTCCGTCACCCCCTGACACCATTAACATATAAATATGGCAGAGTTGCACATGTTCCATGCATGTATCCAGTGTTGGCTGCTAGCCGTTGCTATGCAGTTATATTATCAGCGTAATGTTTTTACCGTAGTTCATATGATACTGCCATAGTTACAGGTTAGAGATAGCAAGGTGGGAAGGAGTACTTTGACATAATAGTACATTAAGCACTGTTTTGTAGAAGTGTACATACTGATAAATTGGAAAAGTTTAACTTTATTTTAATAAGCCTTTTGTTTAACACTCAATCTGTTTCGAGGTTTATAGGCCCTGTATCCTTGCATCATACATGGAAGAATATTGTACAGAGGAAAGTATGACAGGGGTTTGGCAATCCTGTTCTTTTCCAAAGAAGTTAGAGTTGTTGGATTGACTCCAGCTTATTGATAGTATAAAGTATAAGTGTGGATGTGTATGCCTGCAAGTTGGAGTCAGGATTCTGGAGGCTGGAGGCTGGAATGGTTAGTGAGTGAGTATGACCCATTCACTTTTTAATGAAAGTAAGTGGGAAATATTTAGTGGCACCAAAGATATTAGGCAATTGGTTATGAGTCATCATGAAAGCACTGATTTTTTCTATTTTAATGCAAAGAAGAAGGAACCAAAGGCCATGGGCCTGCAAACTGTTCCTTCCAAGAAAGAAAAACAATTCGAAAGAGAGCCAAATTCAAGATCCATTCAATTGGAGATGCCTGGACACACTGCGTTTGAAAGACTGGAGATCATAGGACAGGGGTTCTCAACCTTTTTAATCTTATGTACCCCTTGAAGTCTTTAAGTATTGGTCACGTACCCTTACCCACAATGCAGCATCAGGAAGGGTAAAAAGAAATGCATGGTTTATTGACTTAGTTTATTAAGTTTAAATTGTTATATATGTGGAGCAGACAAACTTGAGTATGTCACTATCAGGTAGTGTTGATAGCCTAGCACACGTAGGCCACTTTCTACAAACAGGTTTGCAGTTATTCAAAACCGAAGTATTTTGAGAAACCTGTCACGTACCCCCAAAATTCCTCTCACGTACCCCTGGGGGTACGTGTACCCCAGGTTGAGAACCCCTGTCATAGGAAATACAGACAGAGGAAGACAGTTCCAGAGCTGACCTGTTGCATAAAAGAAGGACTGGGAGTAACGGTTAACTCTTGCATTAAAGAGTTGAACAGAAAAGGGATGAGTGTTTGTTGCTAGACGGGTGCTACGTGCCCGTCGTAGAGGTGGAGGGATGCAAGCAGGCAGATAGAGGAACAGTGGCCGTTGAAGTAGCAATCGAAAAGAGTTAGAGATGCAACAGTGCGGTGAAGAGACAGGTTGAAGGGAGCCAGTAAGAGGACGAGAGTTGATGAGACAAAAAACCTTTGACCTCACCGTATTGAGAAGAGCTGTATGTGGGGGAGCCTCCCCACACTTGAGAGTTGTACTCTACACGGGCGAATAAAACCCGTGTATAAAGTCAACAACTGTGCAGTGGTCAATAAGGCTCGGAGTCGGCTTAGCACACCTAATCTCTTGGAAGCAGATTTCACAAGAGATGTAATATGTTCTTTCCGAGATAAATGCCCAGTGAATGAAACCCCATGCATGTTCAAGGATGATGCAGGACTGAGCTGGACATTATTAAACATTAGTGGGTACTCCTGTGGAAGATTTTGTCAGGTTGATAGGTGTAAAAACTGAGTCTTTGATGTATTAAAAACAAGATTATTTTTACCCCAATGAGAGATACGAGCCAAGTCAGACATTAGGTGTGCCACAGCCTCATCCCTTGTTTGTTGAAGTAACTGCTGAGATGGACGTTGCAGGAACTGAATGGATAGGTGAAGGGTGGAATCATCAGCGTACGAGTGGATAGGGTTAGATGTACAGCTTAGAAGGTCATTGATGAATAAAGAAAGAGAGTAGGTGATAGGACAGAGCCCTGAGGAACACCACTGTTGATAGATCTAGGAGAAGAACGATGGCCGTCTACAACAGCAGCTATAGAACGACCAGAAAGGAAGCTAGAGATGAAGGCACAGATAGAAACCGTAAGAGGGCAGTTTGGAAATTAAAGATTTATGCCAGACTCGATCGAAAGCCTTTGAGATGTCGAACAATGGCAAAGCTTTCGCCAAAATCCCGAAAGGAGGATGACCAGGAGTCTGAAAGGTAGGTGAGAAGATCACCAGTGGAGCATCCCTGACGGAACCCATACTGACGATCAGAAAGAAGCTTGTGATAGGGAAGATACTTTAAAATTTTTCTGTTAAGAACTGACTCAAAAACTTATTAGTATTGAGGCCATTGATGGCAGAAAATACATCAGCTGAAGAAATGTTAATGTCAGCCATGTGGAAGTCAGAGGGGGGAAGTGATGGAGGAACAGCACCGGAATCTGGTGTTGGGGACACTCATTGACTGTATTAGTGTTCACACACATATCGCTTTATCTCTGTCACTCTGGAGCCCAAAGAAAATAATACTGTACTGTCATGCAGAATCGCAATGCACAGATCTCACTGAGCATAATTATGGCACACTTGGAATCGAGATGACACACTGTTGTCCGTGTGGTGGAGCGTAAGTACATGCAGTGGTTTTAGATATATTTGAGAGAAATTCCGTATTTGAAAATCCTACATGCTTAAAAGCGGCTAAAAGTGGCATTGTTCTCATTGCCAGTGCACTTTTCACTTATGATCTCAGGTCAGTGTTGAGCCATGACATCACATCTTAGCCAGCCAGTGTTGCATTGCACTAAATCCTTCCCTCTGATGGTGTGTTTTTGCATTTACTGTAGCTACCTCCAGATAAATTTATTATACTTAGGACACACCTCTAGTAGTGAAGAAGTTAATCAAAGCTATATCTGACTTCTCCATTTTCTTATGTTGTATCATTTATGACAGCCTTGGTCACCTAATGGTGGCTCTCCACGCTGCCTGATCTCTGGCAACCTCCTTGTTCGGTCCCTAATCCCTGAGGTCACACTCTCAGACTTTGTCTCAGGTCTGCCTCTTGCAGCCCAATCCCCGACGTTCACACTGCTCACTTTCTGCACCCAGTTGTCATTCCCATCCTCTCCGCATGTCCAAACCATTTCAATCTACCCCTCTTCATCACAGCACCAATACACTCCTGTGCCATCCTTCTTCTCAGCTCTTCGATTATAAGCCTAGCCCGTCCTGGGTTTGCATTCAAGGTCACGCTACACATCAACTGAATCTTTGTCATTTCTGTACATCTGAGTAAATGGTTAAGCTGAGTATAGTTTTCTAATGGTAGGAGAAATAAATTAGTGTCATAGAACTGAAGGGGTTAATTTTATTGGCTGATCCAGTGTATGTTCGAGGTGGGGGTTGCAGTATAAACAGCACAATAGGCCCCACCAATCTCAGTTGTAACCCACGGTCCAGATAGACCTGGCACCTTGCTTCCTGTTAAGGAATCCCCATATAGAGGGTGTCCATGAAGCAGCTGATATTTCCCTGTGGACTGGGAGCTAAACCAAGCACCCAAACCCAGGGAGCACCCACACCAGAAATTCAAGGCCTCATCAGTCAATAGGACACAACACTCCCCAACACCCCATACAAAAGACACCATCAACAAATACAAGAACTCAACACTCAAATAAACAAAGTATCAGAGCAGCAAACACTAAATTGGAATAATTATCTCCAAACATTTTATCACAAAACAATCACCAGCAAACTCTATAAAACACTAAACAGCATCATTCAAACAACAACACTACACAATCACACGCTGCCATCACAAAAACAGACACCATACCCTCAAACAAACAACAAGCAGACACTCGTCAATCACTTTTCA
The DNA here is from genome assembly GCA_018397915.1 of Birgus latro. Lineage (NCBI taxonomy): Eukaryota > Metazoa > Arthropoda > Malacostraca > Decapoda > Coenobitidae > Birgus > Birgus latro. Next base: position 21,679 of record JAGKTI010013619.1, read on the forward strand.
CACGTCAGTCATCTAAACCCCCAACGCGACGACCGTGTCATCTGACGAAAGAAACAAGTTCCTCAGACCCGGACTTCGCATCCTTCACTTACAACCAGACGAAGCACATCGTTAGCAACTTTAAGCATTCATCTGCCAGTGGCCCTGATATCATAAGCAACATACACCTTAAACATCGTGGACCACAAGGCATACAATCACTCACCAACATCAAACTACAGCTACTCACACAACATGATACCCTACTTCTGGAAACATGGTATTATCATCACTATCCTCAAACCCAACAGAGACCCCATGTTACCTTCCTCACACACCCCAATCACACTACTCTGCACCCCCTTCAAAGTCACTGAACTACTGGTATTAAAATTAGTTACACCTCATATCCCCCTAACCCCAACACTCCACAAACACTTTTCTTACAGACCTTACAAAGAGATTTTGATGGCATTATTTCAGCTAGGCCACCACACAGAACACTCTTAGTCACACAAGACATTAGTAAAGCTTTCGATGCCATCCACTGCCATAATATCACAAACATACACAATAACACAAAAAGATGGCTGGCAAACTATGGGTGGTACTACTAATGCGGCCAGATTGTGTTAGGAAGAATTCCGCCACCGTATTCCCTGCGTGTCGTAAAAGGCGACTAAAAGGGGCGGGATGAGGGGACTAGGGACCCCCCTCCTCTGTTTTTTAGTTCCTAAAAAGAGACAGGCCAGAGAAAGGAATGGGGGATCGAGTTATCCCCGTACCCTGAAGGTTGGGTCTATGAATGTGCGTGGTTGTAGTACGATTGAGGCTAAAAGGGAGGAGATTGGGAGAATGTTTGTGAGAAGAAAGTTGGATGTGTTTGCTTTGAGTGAAACAAAGATGAAAGGGAAAGGTGAGTCTACATTTGGAAGTGTGAATGAAAGATTGTCAGGTGTTGATAGAGGAAGGGCAAGAGAAGGTGTGGTCTTGTTAGTGAGCACGGAAGTACAGCAGTGTGTGATTGAATGGAAAGAGGTGTCATCGAGACTGATGTGAGTGAAAGCGAAATTTGAACGTGAGTTATGGGTATTTGTGAGTGCATATGGGCCTG
>JAGKTI010013620.1:0-22771 GCA_018397915.1 Birgus latro
AGGATTACATAGGAAAGCAAACAGCAACAGACCTTACTGTCCTTTCAAAGCTGCTTGTTACAGAGAAGACTATGACTACAAGATCTAATTGTACATGCTGAAGGATAAGGATAGTAAAGCATGAAGGCTCGCCCCACCCCCAAACCCTCCAGGAAAAAGTGAGAAAAACCACCATGCAGCATGGAAAAACTGATATGGAAATTTCACAGGAAATACTGGAAAGGAAATTTAACATTCTATAATACTTTATCTAAAAGCTACCCTTTTGCGTAACCTGAAAGAGACAGTAATCAAACTAATAGTTACGGCATGGCATTATAAATAGATATGATGAGTTAATGGAGTGTCTGTAGATATAACATGGAAACAATATAGTACACAGTGCAGATGTTTAGGGGTGGTGTGGCAGCCTTGCCTGGCGGTTTTAAGGTAGGCAGCAGTCAGTCATGCCCTAGCTCCGTTCACTCCCCTGAGACAAGGAACTCTCCTATGTGGGACAAATACACAAGTATCCTCCTGAAGCAGTGACCCTTGGTACATTAAAAAAATCCCTATGGTGGTCACTTGTCTAACAGGGACCCTCAGTGATCCACAGCCCATCACAGGTCGAAAGTAAGAGTAGTGACCGTTAACTCAAGGCTATCTGTGCAGATCCTAATCAGTTCTTATATTCTTTGCATTGGGGAATGAAAAATATATGAGACGGGGTGTCTTATAGACAGAAGAGGACTGCACAGTGCATAGTGTGGATGTACAATGCACAGGGTGGATGTTTAGGGGTGGTGCGGCAGCCTTGCCTGGCGCTTTTTAGGTAAGCAGCAATCAATCAGGCCCTAGCTTCGTTCACTCCACTGAGATAAGGAACTCTCGCATGTGGGACATGTACGCAAGTTTCCTTCTGAAGCAGTGATCTCTAGTACATTTAAAAAAATCCCAATGGTGGTCCCTTGGCTAACAAAGATCCTCAGTGATACAGAGCCCATCACGGGTTGATTTTTTTTTTTTTTTTATGTATTCGACTCGGGGCATGTGCTTCACAGCCTGCTATCAAGGCTCAGCAGTTCTACATAGGCACCTTCTACATGTCACCACTTCGGCCCTAACACCCACCGTCCATATTGAATACTCGTACATGCAAGTGCTGTCTCATACAGGACTGGTGTATTTGTATTAAGAGTGGTGACCGTTAAATCAGGGATATCTGTGCAGATCCTAATCTGTGCTTATATTACCTTGTTTACATTCAGTAAATTATCAAATGTAAAATGACGTGACACGATGCTATGTACGGGTATGTTAAGTTTACAAGATGTCCTGTAGACATGAGTGGACTGCACAGTGTGCAGTGTGGATGTTTTGAGGTGGTGCAGCAGCCTTCCTACTGCTTTTAAGGAAGGCAGCAATCAATCACGCCCTAGCTCTGTTCACTCCACTGAGACAAGAAACTCTCCCATGTTGGACAGGTACACAAGTTTCCTCCTGAAGCTGTGACTCCTGGTATGTTTAAAAAAAATCCCTATGGTGGTCACTTGGCTAACAGGGACCCTCAGTGATTCACAGCCCATCACAGGTCGGAAGTAAGAGTAGTGACCGTTAACTCAGGGCTATCTGTGCAGATCCTAGTCTGTTCTTATATTACTTTGTTTGCATTAAATTAACTGAAAAATATATATAGTGACATGATGCGATGCTATTTACGGGTACGTTGTTTATGAGGTGTCTTGTAGAAAAAAGAGGAACGAACATACACGTAGCTACAAAAGCAAGTTATTCGAACAGAAAAAGAGTCAGCTGAGGATTCCCGTGCAAATACTTGTCTATTTTGTTTTTGAATGTCTTAATTGAGATACTGTTCACAGTATCTGAGGGTAATCTGTTCCAGGTATTTACAATTCTGTTGAAGAAGTATTTTGTTTCATGGGTTTGGAAACGCTCTCCCATAATTTTGCAGCCATTTCTTCTGGTTTGACTCGGTCTGTTTCTAAATATATCTTCATGTCTAAGTTGTCATATCCCTTCATGATTTTGAAAACTTCGATGAGGTCACCTCTTAACCTGCGCTTTGTTAGCTTAAATAATTTAAGTTCTTCAAGGAGTTCCTCATATGGTTTGTTTCTAAGTCGTGGTCTTTGTGATTCTTTGCTGTATTTTCCCTAATTTTTCTATGTCCTTTCGGTAGTACGGAGACCAGAAATGAACACAGTACTCAAGATGGGGGCAATCTAACGAGTTGCACGAGGCAAGTATAACTTTTTCCGATTTAAAGTCGAAGTTCTTCCAACAAAACCCACCAGCTTGTTTGCAATTTTAACCGCCCCGGTGCACTGCATACTCGGTTTTAGGTCATTTGATATTATCACACCAAGATCCTTTTCATTGTTTGTATTTGATAACTGGATATTATTCATTTTGTAATTCGCATGGGCGTTGTTACTTCCAATATGAAGTATTTTACATTTTTCTGTGTTGAATTTCATTTGCCATTTTTTTGCCCAGCTTGCTAACGTATTATGGTCATTTTGTAAATGAAGCCACTGTAATTTTGAAGTTACTTTACTGGTTATTTTAGTATCATCTACAAATTTGGATATTTTACAATTTAGACCCTCATCAGTATCATTTATATGGATAATAAAAGGTATCGGTCAAGCAGGGTAGTACTCCCGAGATGGATGGAAAGCTGATATCAAGGAGAGCTGGAGTTCCCGTTTCATCAGCCCTCGGGACTAGTTCCTGACCATCCCCCTTTGCTGAACTTTTTCAGTGTATCAGTTACACTGAGAGTCGGCCAACATGCTCTCCAATACAAGTTTCTCTAACTGTCTACACCATTCTACATGCACAGTATATACTACACTACCTTTTCAAAATTAAAGAAAGATGGCGACTTTTTACCGTGCCTCGGAGTCCCCATGGGGGGGGGACCATAAATGCCCCCACCATCTGCCCCTCCCCCGGTGATGACTAGATATGCCTGGAACCACTGTCTGACTCACTTCTTCATTTCTGCAATATTTGCAGCCTTTCTTCTAACTTCCTTTCTCTGGAACACTACCTGTCCTCCTCTAAACCTCACCTTCTCTTCTTAACAGAGACTCAGCTTTCTGAGGCAGCTGACAGCAAACACTTTTCTGTATCCTCCTATTTTCTCAATACTCATTTCAAAGTCAAAGGTGGCTGTTGTGTTTACGTACGCAACGATCTATCTTGCTCTCGTGTTCCTGAATATGATTCTTCTGAATTCTCTACTCTCTGGCTTTGGCTTTCTTGTAAATCTCAGTATTGCATAATTCTACTGAGTATTATAAATTCTTCTATTATCTTACTTCTACGATGGAACACATCCTATCCAATTCTCCTTCCTTTGAAATCTCCATACTTGGAGATTTCAGTGTTCACCACCACCTTTGGCTCTCCTCTCCTTTCACTGATCCACCTGGTGAACAAGCCTACACCTTTTCCATCCTTAATGATCTAGAACAGCTTGTACAGCACCCTACCCGTATCCCTGACCGCCTTGGAGAGAGCTCCAAGATTCTTGATCTCTTCTTATAACTAATCCTTCCGCTTACACTGTTACTCCGTTGGGCTCCTCCGATCATAACCTTATTACCTTAACCTGTCCTATCTCTCCGATGCGGCCTGTGGACCTTCCAAAGAATCGTCGTCTATGGCACTTTGGAACTGCGGATTGAGAGGTCCTCAGGCAGTACTTCTTTGATTTTCCCTGGAATGATTATTGCTTCCATGGCCAGGAGCCATCTGCATGTGCTTTACGCATTACGAAGGTTATTCTTTCAGGCACAGAACCATACATTCCTTTCTCATATCCTTTGTCTAATGCAAGAAAACCTTGGTTTAATCAAGCTTGTTCTAATGCTGTCCGAAAATAGGAGAGGGCCTATAAAAGGTACCGGAGCCAACCCACCCCTGAATCACATCTTTCTTATGTTTCTCCCCGGAATCGTGCAAAGTCTGTTCTTCGTTCTGATACAAATAATTTCATCTGCACGAAATGTTCTCAACTCTCCAACTCGAATTCTTCTCGCTCCTTCTGGCACCTTGCCAAAAACCTTTCTAACAACTTTACCTCATTTCTTCTACTGATAAAGCAGATCTCTTCGCTCAGACTTTCTCCACCAATTCCACCTTAGACGATTCCAGTGCTGTTCCTCCATCACTTCCCCCCTCTGACGTCCTCCTGGCTGACATCAAAATTTCTTCAGCTGAGGTACAGTATTTTCTACAATCACTGGCCTCAAAACTAACAAGGCATATGGGCCTGATGGAGTCCCTCCTGTTGTCCTCAAGACCTGTGCTCCTGTGCATACACCCTGCCTAGGTAAACTCTTTTACCTTTGTCTGTCAACTTATACGTTTCCTTCTTGCTGGAAGTTTGCTCTCATTCAGCCAGTCCCAAAGAAGAGTGACCATTCTCAACCCTCTAACTATCGTCCAGTTGCTTTAACATCCTGTTTTTCAAAAGTATTCGAGTCTACTCTTAACAGAAAAATTTTAAAGCATCTTTCCTATCACAGCCTTCTTTCTGATCACCAGTATTGGTTCCGTTAGGGACGCTCCACTGGTGATCTTCTCAACTACCTTTCAGATTCCTGGTCAGCTGGCATAAATCTTTAATTTCCAAACTGCCCTCTAACGGTTTCTATCTTTCTATCTGTGCCTTCATCTCTAGCTTCCTTTCTGGTCGTTCTATAGCCCCTGTTGTAGATGGCCATCGTTCTTCTCCTAGATCTATCAACACCAGTGTTCCTCAGGGCTCTGTCCTATCACCAACCCTCTTCCTTTTATTCATCAATGACCTTCTGAGCTGTACATCTAACCCTATCCACTCATACGCTGATGATTCCACCCTTCACCTTTCCATTAGGTTCCCGCATCGTCCATCTCAGCAGGTGCGTCAACAAACAAGGGATGAGGTTATGGCACATCTATTGTCTGACTTGGCCCGTATCTCTGACTGGGGTAAAAATAATCTTGTTGCTTTTAATGCATCAAGGACTCAGTTCTTACACCTATCCATCCATTCATTCATCATCCAATTCCTGCGTTGCTCCATGAGGAGCGTAGAAGCCCGGGGCTAGGCAATTTAGTCCTGACATTTAAGATGAAAGTGACCAACCTCACTCATCTCTGAGTGGCATTACGTGAGCAATGACCCCAACCATCCCTTGGATATAAACCTTCACTGGCTCAATCCGATTGGAGCACTGTAATTACCCACTAAACCACCAGGCGCCAAAATTTGGTTATATGGTTACCACCCAGCATACTAAATGGTTTTCTGATGTACAGGAAACAATTATGTTTGTCACTCAGTGTAGAGTCACCCATAGGCAGAAGGAAGAGGATAGAATGAAGGAAATAAAGACAAAAGGGAGAGTGTAAAGTCACCAGTAGGCAGAAGGACGAGGAAAAAATGAAGTAAAGAAAGGCAGAAGAGGAAGGAAGGAATGGAGGGAGGAGAGGAAAGGGCAAACACCCAAGAGCAGCACAACATCGAGTGAGTGGATGGTGAGCACCCCAACCTACCACCAAGCGCCCCCCTTACACCTACCAACCAACAAAATCTTCCACAGAAGTATCCACTAATGTTTAATACTGTCCAGCTCGGTCCTGCATCGTCCTTCGGCATGCTTGGGGTTTCATTCACTCGGAATTTATCTTGGAAAGAACATATTGCATCTCTTGTGAAATCTGCATCCAAGAGTTTAGGTGTGATAAGCCGACTCCGAGCGTTCTTTACCCCTGCACAGTTGTTAACTTTATACACAGGTTTTATTCGCCCCTGTTTAGAGTACAACTCTCTTCTCAATAAAGTCTAAGGCTTTTCGTCTCATTAACAGGGCTGCCAACCTTGGGGAAATATCCCCAGATTTAGGGAATCGATGGTCCGAATGGGGAAATGGGGAAAATGTCTCTCAATTTGGGGAAATTTGGGCGTTAAGAATTTATAGCGTAAATAATGCAATTTATTGACAAAAAAAATCAACAATACTGAATACAAAATGTGCTTATAAGAGAAAGAGTTGACACTTTATCTACCAGATCGGAAGAAATTCAGTCTGCAATGTTTGAATATCGTGATACTGTGTGGGTATGAACCTGAACCGAACAGGTCAGACCCAGAGTAAACATATGCTAGCCGTCCATGTCCCACTGTCCCTTCGCTACGCAGTAGGCGGCTACACCTGCAGTACAGTAACAGGGTTGCCATTTTAGCGCGAAACGCGCTAGATTTAGCGCTTTTTGATGATAGGGCGATAATTTTGAAAATAGCGCCATGGCGCTATTTGGCGCGTTTTTACCCAATTTACCTCCAGATTTAGCGATTTTACCTACATTTCAAATATACAATACTTAGTTTTCCTGGAACACTTTAAGGTATCAGAAAAAGTAGTTTAATTTTTTTTTACAAAGTGATAAATCACGCAGTTTGTACTATTTACTGTGTGGACTCATGTACATGTGGAGCAAAGTTGGACGTGTCCACGACGAGTGAGTTCCCTCACTTCCCCATACAATGTTCCTGCCTCGTCGTGGACTGGTCAGTAGAGAGTTAAACCTCGGTGTGATAAGTTGTTGCCACTTTTGTCTTCCTCGATTAGCCTATTATTTCTGACTGCCTACATCATGAGTCGCAAAATTAAAAAATACAACACTTCAGAGTTCAGTGGCTAACTGACTCCAGGTTTAAAGACTGGCTATTAAAAGTAGACGGAGACGACACGAAATGTTTCTGCAAGTACTGCAAAAGCACGACAGCTGCAAAGTTGAGTGATTTAGAAAGGCACAAAAAGACATTGAAACACAAGAAGGCTGAGGAACCATTTTCGTCACAAAGACAACCCAAACTTCAGTTTGTGAAACCAAGTGAAAGTGTACATGAAACTGAAGCAGGCTTGTGTTTGTTCATAGCTGAACATTGCTCCTTGAGAGTAGTGGATCATTTAAGTGCGCTCTGCAAACATCATTTCTCGGACAGTAAAGGATGTAAAGACCTAAAACTGAAAAGATCAAAGTGTAGTGCTGTTGTGTGTAATATACTTGCTCCATATTTTGCACGTGATTTGAAAAATGACATTGGAAACAGTAAATTTAGTTTACTGATAGACGAGAGCAATGACATATCTGTAACCAAGCTTCTAGGTATAGCTATTCGTTATTACTCGGAGGGAAAAGAACTTGTGGTTACATTCTTGGACCTAGTTGAGTTGAGAGAATGTAATGCTGATGCAATCTGTCATGCACTGAAGGATTCTTTGAAACGTAATGGACTTGAGTTGCAGAATCTTATTGCCCTTGGCACTGATAATGCTTCAGTTATGATTGGTGTCAATAGTGGAGTTTATGCAAGGCTAAAATCTGAAATTCCTCATCTAATGTTAGTCAAATGTGTGTGTCACTCACTTCAGCTCGCTGTTTCTCATGCTGCTACCGAATGTCTACCTAGGCATTTGGACTTCTTGATCCGAGACACATATAACTGGTTTTCACATTCTGCAGTGCGCCAAACTAGATACAAGCAACTGTATGGACTAATAAACGAAGGAAAGCCTCCCTTGAAACTAATACAGATGAGCCAGACCCGATGGATGTCCATTGAATCTGCAATTCTAAGAATAGTGCAGCAGTGGACTGAGCTCAAAACCCATTTTGACTGCAAGAAAAATGAGCGATGTTACACCGCAGATCTTTTGTTCTCAATGTTTAGTGACATGAGAAATTATGTTTCTCATATTTTTGAAACAAATTCTTAGTGAAGTTCAAAGTGTGAATAAGAAATTCGAAGCTGATGTCCAAGACCCAACAAAGTTGCTCAGTGATCTAGTGCATCTTATTGACTCCCTTAGTGCTAAAATTGTCATACCAGGTAAAAAGTTAAAGGAAAGTGATTCCCTTCAGGAACACTTGGATCCCAAGCCGTATTTTGGCTATGAGTTTGAAAAAAACATGTCTGAATGCAAGTTTCCTGATGAGATCGCGAGTGATATTCGACGAAGATGCATAGAATTTGTCATAGAGCTTGTCACACAACTTCGTCAACGCTTGCCTGAGAACTTTAAAGTACTCCAGTCAATGTCATCCTTCAGTGGGAGTGAATGCCTAAAGCCAGTGAAAAATGATATATTGGACCTTGCAAAATTGTTTGTTGATGATGCAGAAATACTCACGCGCATCGATTTCCAGTGGAGAAAACTTCATACTCTCCAGTGGACACAGACATCTGACACTATTGGACTGTGGGCAGAAATAGCGTCATATAGGGATGCGACTTTCAAAGAACTGTCTGACCTGGCCTTAACAATACTCAGTTTACCCCATTCTAATGCAGATGTGGAACGGGTTTTTAGTCAGATGGGTATTGTCAAGTCGAATATGCGTAACCGATTAGCCATCAAGAGCTTAACACTGTTTTGACAATCAAGTATGGACTGAGAAGGCATGGCAAATCCTGTCATGATTATAAACTACCTGAGAGTGTCTTGAGAAAAATTGGGTCAGTGGAAGCATATCAGACCTCATCTCAACCATCAACATCATCTCGGTCAGACCAGGGAGCAGAGACATTCACCGAGGAAGATCAAGGAGAGATCATAGAGTGGGATCTAGCAGATCTACAGTAACCCAAGTACCAGTCATAGCTGGTGAGTGTAAAAGTGTACTTGAAATATGTGTGTAGGTCAGAATCAACGTATTGTGTGTAGAAACATTAGTTGGCGCTTTTTTTGGTGCCTTTTTCAGAATATTTAGCGCTCTTTAGCGCGTTTTTAGTAACAATCTAGCGCTATTTCGTGAATTTGAGATGGCAACTCTGTACAGTAACCGTCACCCAGTCGCCCTCAGCAAGTCAGTCACCACCAGTGTACTCCCCACTCACTGACACTTCCACAGACAGTCTCCATCCACGGTCTTCAGTCGTCAGACTTGTCTGCTGTTCATTAGGTAGGCTATTTTAACGATGGTTTGGGAGCTACTGTACTTGTATTAGAGGTTGTGAATATTTTGATGATAGATGATATTGGAAGTATTACATTCATGTAAGCTATGAAGCCAAAGTAAGAGCGATATGCTCAATATCACTAAACTTTGAACTGGTTTCAAACTAGTCGGTAATTAGGCTACATATGTGAATTGCAGCAGTTGGAGGTTTGGAAAAAACATTTTATATCTAGTTTCGTAACTGTTGATTTTATCATTTATATTACTCTGTAGACCTCTATTACATGTCCATAAGTTAGTGATGAGGATATATGTCCTTTACAATTGTGTTACCATGGATGACCCAGATGATCCTAAGACTCCCCCACCCCCAGACACTCCACCCAAGGCTGCTAAGAAGGCTAAGTATTTACAGAAATATGCAAAGCATTGGTAATATGGTTACAACCTAGTGCTAAAAGTGAAACCAGAGCTTACTGCAAGGCCTGTGACTGTGAATTAAACGCAAAGAAATCTGAATTAGAAAAGCATGCACAGGGACAGAAACATAAAACTAGTATTAGGAGTGTATCTAAGCAACCCACACTTATGTCATTGCCATCTGTCAGTAACCCATTGAGAGAAAAGAATGTGAAAGAAGGTGAAATAAAACTTGCTGCATTTGTTGTGGAACACAACCTCCCATTAAATATCATGACACACCTACCAGAATTAATAAGATCAGTGTGTAAGGACTCTGATAGTGCAAAGAAAATTGCAAGTAGCAGAACAAAAACCACAGCAGTGATAAGGAATGTACTTGATAAGTCTAGTAAAGAGGAGTTGGTAGACATTTTGAGAGAAAAATTTTTTTCACTCATAGTTGACGAGTCCACTGACAAAGGGTGCACCAAACATCTCTGTGTAATTGCTCGCACAATGATTAACACAAAAGTCACTGATGCATTTTATGATCTGGTTCCAGTTGAAAATGCTAGTGCCCAGAGTTTGTATGAGATTGTGGTGAAATGTTTAGCAGATGAAGGAATTCCATATAAAGATAATATGATTGGTTTTGCCTCAGATGGTGCCAGTGTTATGATGGGTGCTCATAATTCTCTTGCTTCTCGTTTGAAAAGTGACATTCCTGATTTATTTATTATGAAGTGCATCTGTCCCAGCTTTCATTTGTGTGCTTCTTATGCTTGTGCAACTCTCCCAAGAGCAGTAGAACAGTTAGCCAGGGATGTTTACAATTATTTCATGTCCAGCCCTAAGCGGCTATCTGAGCTGAAAGATTTCCAGGAGTTTGTGAATGTAAAACCCCACAAACTGCTTCACCCTAGTCAGACTCGTTGGCTCTCTTTGCAGGCTGTAGTTCTAGGCTATTGGAGCAGTATGATGCTTTTCAGCTTTATTTTACAGGTGCAGCTTTATCTGAGAGGATCTTAGCAGTTGAGAGTATTTTAGATAAGCTGAAGGATCCAGCAAACAAGCTCTACTTACAGTTTCTTGAGTTCATTTTGCCTCTTTTCAATGATCTTAATAAATCAATGCAGTCACAAGGCCCTCAGATCCATACCATGTATGAGTCAGTTAGCACTGTTTGTAAGACAATCATGGACTGTTACATGAGAGACGATTATGTGAGGCTATTGAAAATATGCAGTACAGAAATCCATCCAATTTTGTTCCCCTTCAGAGGATTTATTTGGGTGCCAAAGTATCTGCTGCAGTTGAAAATAACACTCATGGATTGTCCAAGCCTGATCTAGAAGCTTTTCAAGAAACGTTGCTTATGGTTCCTCATTGAGAGTGTAAATCAGATACTGTATATATGAGATTTCCATTTAAAAGCTTGATACTCAAGAACATCAGCTTCATTCATCCCAGAGTAGTCATGGAAAGTAATGTAACCTCCATTGCACCACTAGCTAGTTTAGTTCCTGGGATAATAGGGCATGATCAGTTGAATGAGGTAGACAGGGAATGGAGGATGTTGAGAAACACTGAACTTAATGTTCCAGATTCCACTGATGTTGAAGAGTTTTGGCATATAATTGAAGAAATGAAGAGTGGTGATGATACACCAATGTTTCCAAATTTGTCACAACTTGTTTCTGGTCTGCTCTGTCTTCCTCATTCAAGTGCCACAGCAGAAAGAATTTTCTCAGCTGTGAACAACCTGAAAACAAAACAGAGGAACAGTCTTTCAACCAAAACACTTGTAGGATTTCTCCATTCCAAACGGTATTTGGGGGATGCTAGATGTGGCACTTTTTCTGTTGATGACAAATTAATAAGTAAAATGAATCTAGGTATGTATGAGCGTGATGCAAGTGAATCGGATTAATCAGCAACTAACATGATCTTAGCCTTCTTTTAACCAAGAGAGTTTTTTCCTTACAGAAATGTGAAGCAAAATGTTTTTATTTATGTTATATTTGTGCAGTGTGCACATGAATATGTATAAAGTAATGCAAATAGCTTGTACACACTCGTTTGTAAAAGTATCTTTCCATCCAGTTTAATGTTTTCTCCATAAGATACATTATTATGAGATGGGGAATTCTAGGGAATTTTTGCTCGAGGATTCAGGGAATTCTGGAGCACTTTTGTTGGCAGCACTGCTCATTAACTCTCCTCCTCTTACTGGCTCCATTCAACCTCTGTCTCTTCGCTGCACTATTGCATAGTCATCATGATTTGTAAAGATCATGGAAGAAATCCAGTAAGTTTGTTAAGCATGAACGACGACTTCTAAATCCAAGCTGCGAGACTGTAATTATTTTATTATCTCCTAAATAATTAACTATTTTATCTCTTATGATTTTTTCCATTGACTTGCACACTATTGATGTTAAGCTGATTGGTCTGTAATTTCCTGCGTGCAACTTATTTCCCTTTTTAAAAATTGGTGTTACATTTGCTAGTTTCCATTCGCATGGAACTTTCCCAGTACTTAACGATTTATTCAATAAGACAGAGAGTGGCAGCAGTAACTCATTTTTGCTTCTCTGAGAAATCTCTGTGATATTTTATTAGGGCCAGGGGTTTTGTTTATGTTCGTACTATTTATGGCTGAAAGGATATCGCTATTGTGGATATTATAGTTACTAAGGACTGTGCTATTTGCTTGGTTTGTGGGTAATAGCAGGTTTCTGGTGGTCCTTTCTACTGTAACAACAGACGCAAAGTAATTGGTAAAAATGTTCGCCATTTCAACCTCATTTTCTGTGTTTGCCATTGTTCGTTTCTAAAGAGCCTATTTATGTAGTCATAACCTTTTTCTTTCTAATGTAACTGATTTGATTTGCACGTATTAGCAATGTGGATCTCCAGTGCTCTTTTGCTTTGTTTAATAAGTTGTTTCGATATGCGGCATAGATTTTCTTACTGTAATTTATCATCATTATTTTGTGTAGTTTTATATATACGGTATGGCTGTTTTTTGGATATTAAGGTATGTACATTTAATTTCACCGGACCACCATTTTGGGTTACTATTACCAGCTGGACGCCTGTTACGTAGTGGCACACATGACTTTACCGCTTCATTGAATTTTTTGGTGAATATTTCCCATGCTTGGTTTATGTCATCAGTTTCAAACATTTCATTCCAATCTGTAGGTGCAAGTACCATTCTAAGCCTTCTGAAATCCAATTTGCGAGAGTCTGAGACCTTTTCTTTGCTCTCTATTATTAATATTAAACTGTACAATTCGATGATCACTGGAATTAAACTCTGGTCCAATTTCAATGTTGTTGACTAGGTTATCTTGCGTAGTTAAGATGATATCTAGAATATTGTTTCCTCTCACTGGGCATTCTACACGTTAGGAAAGGGCGCTTTCTTGAAGATACATATAAAGCTGTTTTCCTGAGTGTGCTGTTAACGGTTCACCCCACTTGGTTACTGGTAGATTAAAGTCTACAAAAGTTACGCTATCCTCTTGACAAAAAAATTTCTGTAATTTAACCATAAAGTTTTCCATCTGTCACAGCTCACTGTGCTGAAGGACGATAAACAAGACATATATTTATTTTGTGCAAATTAATACTCAGCTGAACGTAATTGGCATCTGTGTTGGTAATACTGGGTTTCGATAGCACATGGGGGTGGAGACTAGTTTTCACGTATAATACAACATGCCACCAGCTCGGTGTGGTCGCTCACAGCTGAAAATATTGTACCCTGTTAATGAGTATTCCGCTAAAAAGTCACGGTCAGATGTGTTGATCCAGGAGTCTCTGATGCCAACAACGTCATAATTTTCTAGGTAAATAAGAGATTCTAGATCCTCAAGCTTGTTGCCTACTAGACTACGTGCGTTAACATAGCAGACTCTAATTCCGTTCCAGACAGTTGATGAATTGACTTTGCGGGTATTTACGTTGACGTTACTGCTCCTGGACGTTTCATGTTTTTTTTTTTTTCAAGAGGGCAACTTTATCATATAAAAGTCTACCTAGCTGTGCCGCTCCTACCGAGTTCAAATGGGGACCATCTTTCTGAAATAGAGTATGTTGCTCATAAAACTGGTCCCACAGATTGACAAAGTCGACTCTTCCTTACATGCAGAGAGATTTGAGACGGTTATTTGTGCTGAAGGCCTTATCATTAAAACTATTCTCTGACTTGATCCTTGAGAGTATATTACATTAGTGGACTTAATTTTAAATCGCTTAATCATTTCATGATATTTTGCTAGAATTCCTCTGGTCTATTGCACTTCAGATCGTTTGTACCAATATGGATGACGTATAGAGTATTATCATTTGCCTCTTTAGTGACCTCATCGCAGGCTTCTATGATATCACATAGTCCACCTCCTGGAAAACAGTACCTCTTTCTGCTGCGGGGGGGCCCACTACAAAATTCCTCCAGCTGACTGCTTACAATAGTCCCCAATAAGCCTAGATTTTTCTGACATCTACCACTTCGGCAAGGAAGAAGGTGCTTCCTCGTACCTTTTACGGGTTTTGCACCATTTCTTACCATGGTAAAGGGGACTTCGCCTGGCGAGGAAAGTACTGAATGGCTGGGTGAGGAAGATACCGGTACACTATCATCTGTAACTGCCTGATGGGCGGGGGCTTGTAAAACCTCAGTTTGTAAGCGTTTTCCTTCTTGAGTGCTGTCTCTGACTCCTACGTTTGCTGCTACGTACTCTTTCATTATCTAAAACTCTGCCTTGAGTTCTCTGTAATTTCTCTGCGATTCGGCGAGACCATTATCTTGATCTCTTCTCATGATGCATAATTTGCAAACAAGTGTCGAAAAGTAGTCCAAAAAGTACTGGGGTGCAAAATGACCAGTACATTCCTGGCAAACCTTCAGTATAGATGGCATTTTGCAGCAAGGAGGAGGAGGAGGAGGAGGAGGAGGACGACGACGACGACGAGGAGAGGAAGCAAAAAGAAAAAGAGGAACAGGAGGAGAAGGAAGAAAAGGAGGAGGAGAAGAAGGAGGAAGAAGAATAGGAGGAAGAATACAACGGAATACAAAGGAAAACAAACAGCAACAGACCTTATGGTCCTTTTGAGGCTGCTTGTAATAGAGTTGACTATGACTACAAGATCTAACTCTACATCCTGAAGTATAAGGACAGTAAGGCAAGAAGGCTTCCCTCACCACGAAACCCTCCAGGAAGAAATGAGAAAAACCACCATGCAGCATGGAAAAATTGACATGGAAATTTTACTGGATAGACTGGAAAGGAAAAGTCACATTCTATAATTCTTTATGTAGCGTACCAGTTTGAGTAACATGATAAAGAAAGTAATCAAATAAACTAATAACTTCACCATGACATTATGAACGGGTACTTTGAATTAATGGGGCGTCTGTTGACATAAAGTGGAAACTGCACAGTGCATAGTGTGGATGTTCAAGGGTGGTGCGGCAGCCTTGCCTAGTGCTTTTAAGGTAGGAAGCAGTCAATCAGGCCCCAGGTCCATTCACTCCACTGAGACAAGAAACTGTCCAATGTGGGACAAGTACACAAGTTTCCTCGTGAAGCAGTGACCCCCGGTACATTAAACAAATCCCGATTGTGGTCACTTGGCTAACAAGGGCCCTCATTGATCCACAGCCCATCACAGGTTGTAAGTAACAGTAGTGACCATTAACTCAGGGCTGTCTGTGCAGATCCTAATCTGTGCTTATATTACTTTATTTGAATTGAGTGAATAGAAAAATATATAATGACATGACATGACGCTATGTATTGTACATTAAGTTTATAGGGTGTCTTGTAGACGAAAGGGGACTGTACAATGCACAGTGTGGCTGTTCAGGAGTGGTGCAGCAGCCTTGCTTGGTGCTTTTTAGGTAGGCAACATTCAGTCAGGCCCCAGCTCCATTCACTCCACTGATACAGGGAACTCTCCTAAATGGGACAAGAACACAAGTTTCCTCCTGAAGCAGTGACCCCTGGTACATTTAAAAAAAAAAAAAAAAAAACTCCCGATGGTTGTCAATTGGCAAACAGGGACACTCAGTGATCCGCAGCCCATCACAGGTCGAAAGTAAGAGTAGTGACCGTTAACTCAGGGCTATCTGTGTAGATCTTAATCTGTGTTTATATTACTCATTTGCATTGAGTAAATTGAAAAATGCATAATGACACGATGCATTGCTATGTACGGGTACGTTAACCCGCCCTGTCCTGACCACTTTTTTACCCAACCCACCCTCAGAACCCGACCGATTTTCAACTTCACCTTTTTGGGCTCAAAGATTCGCTTTTGGAAAGAACATCGAAAAAGCACTCGCCTGAAGTGAAAAATATCCTAAACAGGTAAGGGATCCCTTACCTGGATACCGGTTCCTATGATGCTGTGCTCCATAAAAGATGCTCCCTATGCAAGGGAAACATCCAAAACCACACAGCCTCATAGATATTTATTTATTTGGTATGAATTTATATGTAGTACAAAAGTATATTGATTTCATTCAATAATATAGGCGATATAAGTAAGCATTGTCCTTCACATCAGGAATCACTTTCGCCTTCAATTTCGTCGTTGGAGAGACCGTGGTGCTAGGTGTCTTTACTGGCCAGGTCACTGCCAACAGGTGAGTTGCGAGAAAATGGCGCACCCCATGAGGGGGGGGTTACACAGGGTCAGGTAGTGTTGCCTCCTGGCAGGGGGTAGAGGAAGGTCTCCCACATATGCCTGCCAAAAATCACCTGTGAATCTTGAAAAATGTGCAAACGACGGGCATTGCAATTGACTGATGTACCATGCACGTTGGTGGGTCTCAGCGTGAAAAAACTTTGTGACGTGCATCGTACATCGGGGGGACGGGGCAAGTTAAGTTTACAGGGTGTCTTGTAGACAAAATGGGACTGCACAGTGGACAGTGTAGCTGCTCAGGGGTGGTGCAGCAGCCTTGCCTGGCACTTTTAAGGTAGGCAGCAATCAGTCATTCCCCAGCTCCATTCACTCCATTGAGACAAGGAACTCTCCCATGTGGGACAAGTACACGAGTTTCCTCCTGAAGCAGTGACCCCCAGTACATTAAAAAAAATCCCTATGGTGGTCACTTGGCTAACAGGGACCCTCAATGATCCACAGCCCATCATAGGTCGAAAGTAAGAGTAGTGACCGTTACCTCAGGGCTATTTGTGCAGATACTAATCTGTGCTTAGATTACTTTCTTTGCATTGGTCAATTTGAAAAATATATCACGACAGGACGTGACGCTATGTATGGGTACATTGTTTACGGGGTGTCTTGTAGACAAAAGGAGAATGAACTTACACGTAACTGGCAAATGCAAGTTATTTGGACACAAAAAGAGTCAGTTGAGGATTCTCATGCAAATACTTGTCTATTTTGTTTTGGAGTGTCTTAATTGAGATACTGTTCACGGTATCTGAAAGTAATCTATACCAGATGTTTACAGCTCTGTTTAAAAAGTATTTTGCTTCATGTGGTTGGAAACACTTTCCCACAGTTTTGTAGCCATTACTTCTGGTTTGACTCAACCAGTCTATTTCAAAATATTTATTCTTGTCTAAGTTGTCATATGCTTTCATGATTCTGAAAACTTCAATAAGGTCATCTCTTCACCTGCATTTCGTTAGGCAAAATAATTTAAGTTTTTCAAGGCATTCCTCATGGCTTGTTTCTCAGTCGTGGTATCATTTTTGTGATTCTTCGCTGTATTTTCTTTAATTTTTTTATGTCCTTTCTATAGTACGGAGACCAGACTTGCACACAATACTCAAGATGGGAACGTACTAGCGAGTTGTAAAAGGCAAGTATGATTTCCAATCTAAACTCGAAAGTACTTCCAATAAAAAACACCAGCTTGTTTGCAGTTTTAACCGCCTCCATGCACTGCTTACTCGGTTTTAGGTCATTGGACATTATCACACCAAGATCCTTTTCATTGTCTATACTTGATAATTGGATATTATTAATTTTGTAACTCACATGGATGTTGTTACTTCCAAAATGAAGTAATTCACATGTTGAATTTCATTTGCCATTTTTCTGCCCACCTAGAAAGTATTTAGGTCATTTTGTAACTGCTGCCACTTAACTTAAAGTTACTGGTTACTTTATTATCATCTGCAAATTTGGACACTTTACAATGTAAACCCACATCTATATCGTTTATATACAGGTAGATACTAAAAAGTATCGGTCCAAGTACTGAGCCCTGGGGAACGTCGCTAATCATATTACGCTGTTTTTTGGTCTGAAAGCCAGTTTTTTAAACCTTTCTGCGTATTTCCTTTAATTCCATGTGTTTCTATTTTGCTCATGAGATGCTTGTGAGGGACAGTGTCAAATGCTTTCTGAATGTCGAGGTAAATTATATCTACCGCTTTTGAGTCATCATATGATTTGTAAATATCACAGAAGTCCAGTAAGTTAGTTAACCATGAATGATGATGTCTGAATCCATGCTGTGAGTCTTTAATTATAGATAATTACCACTTTAATCTCTTAAGATTGTTTCCATAATCATGCACATTACTGATGTTAAGCTGATTGGTCTTTAACCCGAGGAATCCCATCAACGTATGGGTACGTCGCAAAGTTTTATCACAGCTACACCCATCATATGGGTACGTACAATTGCAAGTGTCATAATTTGCACAATTTTCAAGTTTCATGGGTGATTTTTGGTAAGCATATGTGGGAGTCCTTCCTCTACCGGCTGTCAAACGGGGATACTGCCTAGCCCCACCTAACCCCCCCTTCCCCCTCCCCCACACTGGGCAATTCACTTGTTAACAGTAACCTGGCCAGTAAAGGTATGTTGCCCCACGTTCTCTCCAATGACGAAATTCACGGTGAAAGTGATTCCTGAGGTGGAGGACAAAGAAATAATGAAGCTAGAGCAAGAAACAAACAGAAGTGATGAGGTGGTAATGTCATAAAGGAAGGTGCCATATGTGGATGTGTTTGGTGACTGAACAATGCTTCTATTGCCTATATAAATGTGTGAAAACCAATATAGCCTTGTACTACACATAAATTTGTACCAAATACATGAATAAATATGTAATTTGAAGTGGCTTGAATTTCTTAACCCTTCCATAGTTCGATTTCTTTAGCCAGGTACCCTGTGTAAGAGGGAAAATGTAAGGCTTACTCATCACCTGTAGCACCATTTATAGTCTCAGGAAGGCGATTTATCTATGAATTTTCGATGTTTCTCACCAAAAGCGAAGGTTTGAGGCAAAAATAAAATAATCCGAGAATGCTCGGGACTGGGGGGTATCAGAGGTCGGAAATCGATCGGGACGTGACGGGTTAATTTCCTGGATGAGACTTATTTCCTTTTATGAAAATTGGTGTTACATTTGCTAGTTTCCTACCGCATGGAACTTTCCCAGTACTTAACGATTTATTGATTAAGACAGAGAGTGGCAGCAGTAACTCATTTTTTGCTTCTTTTGAGAATTCTCGGCAATATTTTACAAAGGCTGGGGATTTTGCATATGTTTGTACTATTTATGGCTGAAAGGATAGCATTATTGTGGATAGTATAGTTAATAAGGCCTGTGCTATTTGCTTGATTTGTGGGTAACAGTAGATTTCTGGTGGTGTTTTTTGCTGTGAAAACAGATGCAAAGTAATCATTAAGAATGTTCGTCATTTCAACCTAATTTTCTGTGTGTTTGCTATTGTTCATTTCTATAGGGCCTATTTATGTAGTCATAACCTTTTTCTTTCTGATGTAACTAAAATTCTTTAGGATTTTATTTGCACGTATTAGCAATGTATATGTCCAGTGCTCTTTTTACTTTGTTTAATCAGTCTTTTCGATATGCGGTGTAAGTATTTGTACTGAAATTTATCATCATTATTTTGTGTAGTTTAATATTTATGATATGCCTGTTTTTTGGCTATTAAACTACTTTCACTGGACCAATACTTTGGTTTACTATTACCAGCTGGATGCTTGTTACGTAGTGGCACACATGACTTTACCGCTTCATTAAATTTTTGGGTGAATATTTCCCATGTTTGGTTTTTGTCATCAGTTTAAGACATTTTATTCCAATCCGTAGTTGCAAGTAGCGCTCTGAGCCTGGTGAAATCGCTCTGTTACTGTCTAGGGCCTTTTCTTTGCTCTCTGTTTCTTTCACTTTTTTAGTACTAATATTAAACTGTATAATTCGATGATCACTGGAACTAAACTCAGGTCCAATTTCAACATTGTTGACTAGGATATCATTTGTAGTTAAGATGATGTCTAGGATATTGTTTCCTCTCACTGAGTTTTCTATGTGTTGGGAAAGGGCGCTTTCATGAAGATTTATATAACGCTCTTGTCCTGATTGAGCAGTTAGCAGTTAACCCCTCTTTGTTACCGGCAGATTAAAGTCTCCAAATGCTATTCTCTTGACAAAAAATATCAGCAATTTCATCCTAAAGTTTTTCATCTGTGTCAGTTGACTCTGCTGGAGGATGTTAGACAAGACATATTTTTATTTTGTGTTTTTGATTGGAGATATGAATGGAAAAGTAGGAAATGAGAAGGTGGATGGAATGGTTGGTGAGTGGGGTGTGCCTGCAGAGATGGATGAGAATGGCAGTGCTTTAGTGGACATTTGTGCTGGGAAGGGGTTGGTGGTAGCTAATACCCTTTTCAGGCACAAAATGATCCATAGGTATACATGGTGAGTTGTGAGAAGAGAGGACGGTGGAATGAATGAACGGAAGGCAATGACTGACTATGTGTGTATGGATGAAAGGATGAGAAGATGTGTAATGGATGCAAGAGTATATAGAGGTTGGGGGAGTGGACTTTCTGACCACCACTTGGTGGTGGCCAGAATCAGAATCCAAATAGGATGGAGGAAGAGAAGAAGGGAAGGACAGGAGGAAGAATTTGTTACAAGGAGGGTAGAAAAGCTACAAGAGGATGGAATAAAGGCTGAATATAAAAGGGAAGTGGAGGAGCGGTTGGGTAAATATAGATTGGAGCAGATGGGGGACGTGGAAGGTGTGTGCAAGGTATTCACAGAAGAAATCTGTGCAGCATGTGAGGTGGTGTATGGGGTGCAGAGAAGATGAAAGGGGGTTCAGGGAACAGCATGGTGGACTGAAGAGGTGAGAGAGGCTGTGGCACAAAAGAAGAAAGCATATAATGAGTGGATGAGGAACAGGGGCGACGAAGAAGCTGAGAGACGGACGAGAGAGTTATATGTAGTGAGGAGGAGAGAGGTGAAAAGATTAGTAAGAGAGAGTAAGAAGAGAGTGGATGAGGAATTTGGAAGGAATTTGAGTGCAAAGTGGAGGGAATGTAAGAAAATGTTCTGGAAGGAGGTAAAGAGAGCTAGACAGGGTGCCAATGAAGTCAGTGGGGGTGTGAAAGATAAAAAATGGTAGATTACTAGTGGAGAAGGGAGAAAAAGTAAACAAATGGAGAACATAGAGAATGAAACAAGTATAAGTGGCTGGGGAATGGCAGGGAGAAGGAGGGTTGTGAAAAGAGAGGAAGAAATCACCAGGGTGGAAGTGGTGGAAGCAATGAAGAAAGTTAAAATGGGGAAAGCCCCAGGAATTGATGGAGTGTGTGGTGAAATGCTGAAGCATGGGGGAGGGATAGTAATAGAATGGATGTGGAAGGTGTGCAGATTGGCTTGGGAGGAGGGTAGAGTCCCGGAGGATTGAAAGTCAGGTATAATTATTCCTCTGTACAAAAGGGGAAAAAGCAGTGTGTGGTAATCATAGGGACATTTGCCTTCTCAGTGTAATAGGAAAAGTATATGGTAGGATACTTATTGACAGAGTTAGGGAAATTACTGAGGAATTAGTTGGAGAAGAACAAGGAGGTTTTAGGAAGGGAAGAGGTTGTGTAGACCAGATATTCATGCTTAGATCCTTAGTGGAAAAGTTTCAAGAGAAAGGCAAGAAGTTGTATGCAGCCTTCATGGATCTGGAGAAAGCATATGACAGGGTGGATAGACAAGGTTTGTGGAAGGTATTAAGAATATATGGATTGGATGGGAAGTTGTTGAAGGCAGTGAAGAGTATGTATGAGGGTGCTAAGGCTGCAGTGCGTGTGGATGGCAAACTGAGTGAATCTTTCCATTTGAAGGTTGGATTGAAACAAGGATGTGTCATGTCGCCATGGTTGTTCAATCTGTATATGGATGGGGTTATAAAAAAGATACAAGGTCAGGCAGTGGATGTTGGAGCGGCCCTAGTGAGAGAGGGCAGTGTTTGGAAACTCCCTGTACTGTCATTTGCAGATGATACTGTGTTGTTGAGCGAAGACGAAGGGGAGCTGCAAGGCTTGGTAGATGAGTTTGGGAGAGTGTGTAAGAAACGGAATCTAAAGGTGAATGTAGGGAAGAGTAAAGTGATGGTCTTCGAGAGAAGTGAAGCCAGTGAATGTACACTGAGATTGGATGGGAAGGATATGGAGAATGTGAGTGAATTTAAGTACTTGGGCAGTGTGATGAGTAAGGATGGAAGTCTGGAGGGTGAAGCGCTCAAAAGGTTGCAGCAGGGAAGGAAGGTTGCTGGTTCGTTGAAAGCAGTGATAAGAAACGGGACGGTGAGCATGGAATTGAAAAAGTTGTTACATGACATAGTCTACTGTCCCTAGGGTAAAAATATGGTAAACCCATGACTAATTGCAACAGAATTTATTTTGGTTTTACATTACTAATCACAGTTTCTTGTACCTTCTCCTAAACTTATAACTTAATATGTAGTATATTTAATTTGTTATGTGCATTTAATTACAAATTCGTGGAGCATATACCTTGCTGTACTTTCTGCAGCTTTTTTTTTTTTTTTTTTATGCAAGGAAGAAGGAACCAAAGGCCACGGGCCTGCATACTGTTCCTTCCAAGAAAAAGCAAAAACAGTACAAAAGAGAGCCAAATTCAAGATCTGTTCAATTCGAGATGCCTGGACACACTGCGTTTGAAAGACTGGAGATCATAGGAAGTAGGAAATACAGACAGAGGAAGACAGTTACCCTCTTTTACTGGAGTATCATTCAACTTTCTTAATTTTTCCCTCCTGAAAGCTTAGGTACAAAGGTAGTAATTGAAAAATATTATAATGTATTTCACGTACAAGAAACTGTACTTATTACAGAATATACACATACAGTATAGGCATATGTAGGTCTTTAAAAGTAAACTGTATATTAAGCAAACATGACTGATATTCTGATTAAACTCGAGTTAAACTTGTTTCCATATTCAAAGTTGAACTACCTTATGATATGTCCCTTCATCAATTGAAATGCCAAGCCAGTCAAAAACAATGATAGGTTCCTGAACACTCTGGGGAGAATAAGGATCAATGTTACAGTCAAAAACGAAAAAAAAGAATA